>JBBPSU010000015.1:21708-51010 GCA_038093755.1 Tylopilus microsporus | reverse complement strand
AAGTGCAGTACAATCAAAACGGCCTCGTAAACGTGAGCAATGTCGTGAACCAAACCATACTTCCCGACTACGCGGGGCTTTTCACCTCGACTCCGGGTCTCCGCATTTGGCAAGCATATCTTTACGGTCAAGGGCCATATTCAAACACATTCGCCGATGACGTGCTCGCATTGTATCCCAGTGATGGCTCTGTTAACATCACGACGATCATGGTAAGCAAATGTGCAACTTCCATATCCAAATTTAATCGTTAAGCAGGAACAATACCTGCGAGGAGCATTTGAGTTTTTAGGCAGTGTAATTCTTTCGTCCTATCTTCCAATCATGGTTTAACACTGTTGATCATCAATAGGATCTACGTGCTGGGATTCTCGACAGCCTAAAGGGGCAGCGTCCCGAAAATATGGCCTACTCGATTACTGGCAATTTGAATGTGCTAATCGTCGGTTGGCAGTTTCGGCTACGAACGCATGGTGTAGCCCTGGTGGTCATCACCCTCGTCACCGTCGTGACGGCCGCATCCGGGATTTACGCGCTTTTGGAAGCCAACAGCCAGAAAGCTATTCGTGCCTCACTCGAGCGGGGCAGTGCTGCTGCATTTGATGTTACGGGTCTCATGGACGTTCTGTTGGCGTCATCCATGGGCAATCTCGCGAGGGCACTGTCGAAGCGCGAGACGGCAGACGAACGCGAGGGATTGATGGTCAGGCTTTTAATGATGGATGGGAGTCAGCCTGCGCTGCACACGCCTGATGATGCCACAGATGACGCTGGCAAGGAGGAACCTGCCTCAAACATGTCAGCCTCGGTATCTCTTTCATGAGCTCAGATTCGTCCACCCTATGCGTGCCTTCTCGTTTTTCTCCTTTCAAGTCGGCTGCTGTTGTTCTTTGCATGCCAGACTTTTTATTATAATCCTCGTGATTCAAAATGTCGTCTTCAGGGATGAGAACAGAGAAGGCCGCCGGATATTGTCGCTTTTGCAGATCGCAAATTTGGTGGCATGCGTTGCTAGGAAGGCTTCATCGACATCAAGTGCCAAGTGAGGTGAGGACAAGTACAAATTCCTACGAGTGACTACCCAATACCTCTCCAAACGCATCCGAGTCCGACCGAGTACTAGCCTGGCACCATCCTCACCACCACCACAGATCAGCGTCGCAAGAAGCCGCGGCCGGCCCATCAACATTGTCATCAATCTAAACGACTCTTCTAATTGCGCGACACCGCAAGCCCCCAACCTCTTCTGAATGACCCTCGTGCAGATCGCGTGTCGTATTTGGTCCTAAGCAACGCACCATCAGCGAACCCGCCAAAACCCAAGAAACCGAGAAACAGCCATCAGCGCTCGCAATCATCTCGTCAGTTGCATCATTCTCAACCGCAATCTCGACTACGAACAAGGCTTCTTCAATGCCACCCTCGTTGACGTCAACGACACTGTTGGTGCAGAGGTATGTTATCAGCCTCATCTGCCAGTGACCAACCTCGCTAGGTGTCGTACCTCGGCGGCAAGTGCACCTTTTCTGCCACCCAGCTCGTCGCCATATATCCGGGCAAGCTCCACGACACCGCTGCACGCGAGCCGAAAAGGGGCGTGTCCGCATCGTTCTCTATCCCGTGTAGCTCTTCCAATTCTCGTCCGAAGCCACACTACCACAACGATGAATGACATACTACAATATCAATGTAGTAGATGCTACCAAGTTCTGTGATACACTCCAATTCGCCGCACACCTGTCTTAGCCCCGAAAGAGTCCCGATGAATGCAGTTGTGCGTGACAACGACCGCCCTGTGATCATATGCATCCCTCCAAACCTGTTTATCTAAAGGAATCCCTACCTCACCGAGAATGACTCACTCTGCTCGGCACTAATAATGGAACGAAGATATAATGAATACATGGTAGATTGTCAATATAATGACTCTTTACACGTCACTCTGTCCGTTGGGAGAGGAGGGAGGAGAACGACAGAGTGGATGGGCGGGAGCGCGAAGGGCTCTCTGGCCCGGGGCAGGACCTGACCTGCCGGGTAGGGCATGAGCTGTGAGGGACCGGAGGCAGGGTGTGGTAGGTGGTACGCTGAAATGGGCGAGGACGAGCGACAAGGTGGCGGCGCAAGAGCATGGAGCGCCGAAGACTCTGCACTGTGGCTCCGCTCGTGCCTCGCTGTGCCATGGCCACCTACATATACCATGTGTATGTCCCAAACCGATGATCATTCTGGAGAACCCAATGTGTTGTTGTACTTCATGCGTGCATCGAAAACGGCACCGAGACGGGTTAGTATTACTGCACTGGATTCGCATTCTCAGTAAGAGCTTATCTCGAAGAAGTCCACTCACGAATAGCCTGAGCTACAAAGTATCGTAGAAGAAGGCTCAGAGTTCCGTGAACGAGGTTGCACTGTAGTAACACCGCCTTGGCTCACGCTGAAATGTGACTTTGAACTCTGTTCCGGCGGAGGGACACTCTACGAGGTCACGCAGGGGTGCCGGAAAGGCAGTTGCGAATCGCCGACCCGGCGCGACGGTCATCTCAGGTGTGCGTGACTTCGGGACTGTGGCAACCTCTGCCCGATCAGAGGGTGGGCCATGGGATGGGATTAGAACAGAGCTTTTGGGCCGGAGCTGCCTGACTCACGCAAATCCAAGTCACTCAGTATCGCCATCGAGGTCGGCGAATGGAAATTTGTAGGGGCGGGAAGGACAGGAACGAATTGGCAAGCGCAGGACGTTCGGTGGAAAGGAATACCAGTTCCGAGTAAGATGTTGCTCTGCAGTGGGAGCCATCCTGCCCATTCTTGACTGCGCACGTGAGGTTGTAGCTCAAAGAACACCACGTTCGAGGCAGGACTTCAATACTTATTGCCTCCTGTCAGCTTGCTGTACCCGGCCACTCGATCCTCGTGTTCTCGATCACCGTCATACCGAGAGGACCGCGGGAAAAGAATGTGTCGGAAATTCCCGATTAGGTGTGACACTGTGGAAGCGGACTCGGAACCACTCATTCTTCACAGCGCCCATCAAAGAGCGTTGCACACCTGCCACACGCAAGAGTGAAGGTCTACGTCAGTGCTGTAACATTCCAAGTTGGTAATCGATAACGCCGGTCTTGGTATACCTGGAGTCCCGCCTATGATATTGAATCAAAGGATCCTACAAAACGTCCTCGTGCCCAAACGAAATACTGTGCGGCAGGTTATACCCCTCATGTTTTCGTGATTTGCCTTATTCTGAATGGCCTAGGTCCTACCGTTACCCTTTATGACACCTTGAATCCACTCACTTATACTACCCAAACCCTAGGGCCTGTCGCCTTCGCAAATGAGCTTGCAGAGATTTGGGGAATTTCCATTCAACGTTTTCCTTTCGGGGATACCGTTCTGGAGCTGGCTGGCGCCTCCTTCCGGCGCTACCGACATTCCAGTATCAACTCAGTCGCTCCACATAGAATGGAATCTGATCTCCATCTCTGGCACTAGTAACTCTGCCGCCGCCTCGCCTTTCACAAAGCTATGCTAAGCATTTCTGATTCTAACCCCTGACGCTTCTCTTTTTCGCTCTCTGCCTGTCTCCGCGTTGTGGCCTCGACCACCGCCGACTGGACCCTGTAAGTATTCACCAGCCAGCAGGGGAGGCACCTGATCCAGTCTTGGGTATAGGATTTGTCCTACCTCAGCGTCATCTTACCTTTCATCTCGGTGCCGGAGTTTCACATAGCCGCACCAGGATCGCGTTTTACTCTCGCTGTTCCAACGAGGTGTGGATGATTATCCTTCACCGAGTCTTCCTCTGCGCAGGGTCCATCCCCGGTCGCCTATTTAACCTTGGTCGCTCTGGTAGCTGTGATCCCCAAGTCCCAATCGCTGTCATGTCAAACTTGGCTGCCCCTCCTCCAAAGGCATCCCGACCGTCTGATTTCTTCTATACCATCCTCGCCATGACGGCGCAGCTACTATTATGCGGTGTTATATGGGCTTTTGCCATAGCAATGATGGTCAAGGGGCTTATCGTGCTTCCCGATCCAGCAGCTAGGTGGACGGTCAACAACCCGAGCGATACGAACATGGCGGTAACCGTTATCGCTACGATACTGGCAACGTGTGGATCATAGCAAGTTCCTATCCAGCCTCATCATGCGCGGATGATACTCACGAGCAGGACAGCCTCTTGGGTATCACCGTCCGACATGCACTGGCGTTTCGTCTTCCTCGTGGCGTTAACTTGTCAGTTGTAACAGTGTGGGTTCAACTCGCCACAAACAGCCTCTTCATCCAACCTCGTCGTTACCTGTTGTGGACGATCGTGGCTGCGGTGTGGTTCGCCGTGACGCATTATCTAACAGCCGCGTGCGTGGAACCGCCAATCCCTTATGGTTTGCCCTGACGTCTGACTTGCAGGTGGTCGAACATCTTGACCCCCGTACCCGTGATCCGACAATGGTCAGCGACCACACAGGAGTTCGACTTCCTCAGTCCCGCCTTTGCAAATTATGCGCAACTCCATTTGGCTTTTCCGTTCGTCCCTCCAACAGCCCGGAACTACTCTCTCACTCCCGGAGACTTTGGGTTCTGTGAGCTGGATAGTCATGTCCGAGGATTGCTCATCACTGACGCTTGCGCAGTGGGCAATAACACAGGTTACCTTAATCAGGCAGGGATAACGACTGTATCGAATTACTCCCAACCTGGATACCCTACTTTCATAAGCCAGTTTAATTCATCAACAGGCAAGTATACAGTTGAAAACTTTGGCGCGTAAAAAAGGGATAACATTACCATCTAGGAGGGATAAATCCCACGTCGGCCCAAAATCAACTCACATTTCCCACTCCAAACAAGAACTATCAAGGTCTTTCTACGTCATATACACTCACGCAGCAGGGTTATACAGCAAACGTATTGTGCAAGATGTCGTCTTCTCCAAGTATTACTCTAGTCAACAGTGCTTTGACCCAGCACACATTCGTGACCCCCTTGACCACTTACAATTACGCGCTCGAGGCATGGTCCTGGAGTACTAATTGTTCGGGGAACGGAGAGTACTGTCCGTGCCTCCAGTGCTTCGGGTTGTCCCCATTTCTGATATCTTCTTCAGATTCAGGGGAAGCAAATATCGCGACGAGTAATGGCAGTCTCATTGGGAATGGACTCTTCGCAACCTCAGTATGCTTTTACCAAGATTTTTCTGGCCCATCGAACCAGTCTTTCCGTGAGCTTCTCCCCTCCTCGAGGGGGTCTGCACTTTCTAATGGTCCCATCGCCCAACAGTCTTGCTTATGCAGTCGCCGACTGCTTCGGGCTATAGCGAATCCTACTTTTCAGCGAACCCCAGTCTTCCAATCGTCTGCCAAGTCACTCCGATGGTCACCACTCTGGAGGTCCTGTACAACCAGACCGGTCTCGCAAACGTCACCAAGGTTCTGCAGCAGAATCTGCTTCCAGATGACTCCTGGATTTTGTCATCGGTTCCAGCCACCGTAATTTGGGGATCATATTTCATGGCTCAAGGACCGTATTCGAATGCACTCGCCGATGGACTTTTGCAAGCGATACAGCTGGCCAATAGCACTCTTCTCGGTGACATCACGCCAGTCGTGGTAAGCAAGTGTGTCCTTGATCGTATACGCATTTAGTTAACGGCCAAGCAGGAACAATACCTGCGAGGAATCTTCGAATACCTAGGTTCTGAAATACGAGGCACTCTGATGTCTATGCTAGAGGATCAAGCACCCCCCACCCTCCCTGCTGATATGACCACTGCAGTCAATGGTATCATGTGGATGCAGGCCATTGGTTGGAAGTCTCATCCACGAACGCACAGTTTCGCGCTTGGAGCCATCACTTTGGTTACTGCAGTGACGGTTGCATTTGGAATCTACGCGATCCTGGAGGCGAGGCGCTTCAACGCAACCCACGACCCGTCCCAGAAGCTCAGCGATTCTTCGTTCGACCCGACAAAACTGGTCGACTTCCTCGTGGCGGCATCCATGGGCAACCTTGGCGAGACTCTTTCCAAGCCCAGCAATGAGGACTATCGCGACCGGCTTGTGGTTGAGCTCGAGATGACGACCGAGGGTCATACTTTGCTCAATGCCCATGCCGACCATGTCGAAGGTGCTGATTTTGCTGAAGAGGTTTGAGTTTTCTGGTTTTACGTAGAACTGTGTTGTCTATGTCTCATGCGAGGTCGAGTTTGCTTGCAGAGTCGGGGAGCCCGACCTTCGTATGATACCACATCCTCGCCTGTCCTTTTTTCATACGGTTGTCCTTGGTCTATTTCAAAACATGTCCTCACTTTGTACCGCCATTCACATACTACTTCCTGTAGATTCTGTAGTACATACATAAAGGTTTTTGTGTTATGCCTTGGATTTTCACGAGAAGCCAACGAAGGCACGACACCCATGGATAACTCGACTGTGAGTGTCACCAGTCTTTGCTTGTTGAACGGTCCTCACCAGGACGAGGAGGCTGGAGTTCCCGAGACAGGAGGCGGAAATGGTGTGCTAGCAGTAGCTTCTACCGAAAACATGCACAGTGTCCTACGTAAGTGCGAAAAGACCATCATGCTCGAGCTGGAAGCATAGCTCCACACGCTAATGAAAACCTGCTCGCGAAGCAATTGAGATGTAAGGAACCGATCGTGCTTTACCACACGACTTACCATGTGTGTAGTAGACCGTCGCTTCAAGAAGCGACCCGGGGAGTTGGCGTCCCCTCGGCTCCGTAAGTGCACTGACGCTGACCTTGACTTTGAGTGGATGAAACGAAGAGGGCCCACTTGCGAGGAGTAGCAAGGCCGTCAATTAGCGAGGGGGCCAGCAGGCCCACATACGTCATCCAAGCTCAGCCTAGCATAGATCCAATCTAGACACGCAAAATGCCGAGTTGAAGGACAGAAGAGAAATATGGAATATGGTATGTGTATCCCATGAGATAGCTAGTGGAGTTCTGCAGGACTCGGAGGACCAAACGTGTAGTAAGGCGGCAATGGATGTGAACTTGACACACACCACAGTTATCGCCTGATACACCACAGAAAGCATTCCGCCTGTCTGACCATTCGTGGTGAGGCATCCGCACTCATCGACCTCAGTGAACATGGGTATTCCGAGTCAACATCCCCAGATATCGAAAGAGGTCAGCAATAACCATGATGGGGTCGTTCGACAGTTGGTGAGCGGAACCGGGCTGAGCAACCAAAATTGCGCCAGTAGTATTGAGAGCAGATGGATAAAATGCCGGCGCTGAAGCGCTGATGCATGATGGTTGGTGACACGAAACCTAATATTAAATACAGCAGTACTTGTCAAAGGCGACCTCGATGAAATTGACATGCTCCGAGATCATGCTCAACCGCAATCTCGACCACGAACAACGCTTCTTCAGTACCATCTTCGTTGACGTCAATGGCACCGTCGGTGCAGAGGCATGTCATCCTCCTCACCCTTATCAGCCCCATCTGCCAGTGACCAACCTTGCCAGGTGTCGTACCTCGGCGACAAGCGCACCTTTTCTGCCACCTAACTCGTCATATATCTAGGCAAGCTCCACGACACCACTGCATGCGAGACGAAAACGGGCGTGTCTGACGTCGTTCTCTATTGGGAAGTCCCTCCAATGCACTATCACAACCCAAGAGTGACGAATATCGAGTAAGTGATGGTCGAACTCGCTGTGACGAACAGAGGTCTGTCTTCATTGAACGCCCGTGTTAATGTATCCAATGAGCCATGCTCGATGTGGGGATAAAGGATCAAGAGCCATGCCCATGATTACTCTCCTCACGGCGCCCTCCGCTTTTTACTGCTCATTCGCGAGTTGACACGTTACGCATTTCCTGATCGACTTGCCAGTGCCATTCTTGCCTTTCATTGTATATCCTTATGTGAGAATCCCGTGTCGCTCTTCCAATTCTCGTCTGAAGCCACACCACCACAACGATGAACGACAACGATGACTACTACAATATCAAGGTAGTCGTAGATGCTACCAAGCTCTCTGCGATACGCTTCAACCTGCCGCACGCCCATGTTAGCCCTGAAAGAGTCCCCAATAAATGCAGTTGTGCATGACAACAACCGTCTTGCGATCATCCTTCCAAAACCTGTTTATATAAAGGAATGCCTACCTATTGAGAATAACTCACTCTGCTCCACACCAATAATGGAATGAAGATATAACGAATACATGACAGATTGTCAATATAATGACTCTTTGGACGTCACCCAGTCCGCTCGGGAGAGGAGGGAGGAAGACGACAGAGAATGGATAGGGAGGAGCGCTCTCCAGCCCGGGGCAGGGCCTGACCTGCCGGGTAGGGCGTGAGCCGCGAGGAATTGGAGCCAGTGTGGCGGGTGATGCACTGAAATGGGCGAGGACGAGCGCTGCAGGGAGGACGAGCGACAAGGCAGTGGCGCGAGAGCATGGAGCGCCGAAGACTCTGCACTGTGGCTCCGCTCGTGCCTCGCTGTGCCATAGCCTGTCACCTACCATGTGATTCATACGGCTGAGATGGCATTCTGGAGAACCCAATGTGTTGTGGGTGCTGTACTTCATGCGTGCACCGAAAATGGCACTGAGACGGGTAAGTAGTACTGCACTGGATTCACACTCTCAGCAGGAGCTTCATCTCGAAGAAGTCCACTTACGAATAGCCTGAGCCATGAAGTACTGTAGAAGAAGGCTCAGAATTCTGTGAACGAGGTTGCATTGTAGTAACACCACCTTGACTCACGCTGAAATGTGACTTCGAACTCTGATCTGGCCGCAAAGGGACACTCCACGAGGTCACGCAGGGGTGCCAGAAAGGCAGTCGGCACATCGCCGGCCCGGTCCAAAGGTCGTCTCAGGTTGTGCGGATTGTGGCAATCTCCACCCGATCAGATGATGGGCTATGGGATGGGATTGGAACAGAGCTCTTGGGCCGGAGCTGTCTGACTTGACTCACGGAATCAGGATCGACATCAAGGTCGGGATCGGCGAGTGGAAATTGTAGGGGAGCGAGAAGGGAATGAGCATGGACACAGGCAAGCGCAGGACGTTCGCAGGATCAATGGAAAGAAATAATTCTAAGATGTTGCAACTCTGCGGTGTGAACCATATGTCCTGCCCATTCTTGACCGTGTTGTAGCTCGAGGAACGCCACATTCGGGCATGGGAATTCTTGGTCACCGAGAGGACCGCGGGAAAAATGTGTCGGCAATTCCTGATTAGGCTGACTTCCCCAATGTCACGCGCTGTTGTCAGTAGTCATTAATCATTCTTGTACCCGCTCTCTTCAGTGTTTCTCACCACTTGGCCACGGTGGGTTTCCAGCCAGCAAGGGAGGCACCCAACCCAGTCTGGATATAGGATTTGTCTTACCCTGGCGTCATCTTATTATCGGTGCCGGCACAGAATATACCACAACTACACCCTTTTCCGTTCGCACACAGCGCTTTCATGGAGTTTCATATACCCGCACTGCCAGTGGTATTGCGTTTTACTCTGGCTGTTCCAATGAGGTGGGCAGATGGTGTAGATGATTATCGATCATCCTTCGCTGAGTCTTCCTCTGTGCAGGGTCCATCCACGGTTGCCTATTTAACCCTGCTTGCTCTGGTAGCTGCGATCCCCAAGCCCAACTACTGTCATGTCAAACTTGGCCACCCCTCCTCTTCCAAAGGCATCCCGACCTTCTGATTTCTCCTGTACCATCCTCGCCATGATGCTGCAGATAATGCTCTGTGGTTTTATATGGGTTTTTGCCATAGTTATGATGGTCAGGGGGGTTGTCGTGCTTCCTGATCCAATAGCTAGGTGGACAGTCAACAACCCGAGCGATACGAACATGATGGTAACCGTCATCTCTACAATACTAGCAATGATTGGATCATAGCAAGTTCCTTTCCAGCCCCATCATGTGTGGATGAGACTTACAAACAGGACAGCCTTTTGGGTATTACTGTCAAACATGCACTGATGTTTCGTCTTCCTCGTGGCATTAACTTGTCAGTTGTAACAGTATGGGTTCAACTCGCCACAAACAGCCTCTTCCTCCAACCTCGTTACCTGTTGTGGACATTCGTGGCTGTGTTGTGGTTTGCCGTGATGCATTATCAAACAGCCGCGTGCGTGAAACTGCTAATTGCTCATGGTTTGCCTTCACATCTAACTTGCAGGTGGTCGAACATCTTGAACCCTGTACCCGTGATCCAACAATGGTCAGTGGCCACACAGGAGTTCGACTTCCTCAGTCCTGCCTTTGCAAATTATGCGCAACTTCATTTGGCTTCTCCGTCCGTCCCTCCAACAGCCCGGAACTATTCTCTCACTCCCAGAAGCTTTGGGTTCTGTGAGTCGGATGGTCATGTCCGAGGATTGCTTATCACTGACACCTGCGCAGTGGGCAACCACACAGGTTACCTTATTCAGACTGGGATGATGACTGTATCGAATTACTCCCAACCTGGATACCCTGCTTTCACAAGCCAGTTTAATTCATCAACAGGCAAGTATGCAATTGAATACTTTAACTTGTAAAGAAGGGATAACATTAGTATCTAGGAGGGATAAATCCCACGTCGGCCCAAAATCAACTCACATTTCCCACTCCAAACGAGAACTATCAAGGTCTTTCTACGTCATATACACTCACGCAGCAGGGTTATACAGCAAACGTATTGTGCAAGATGTCGTCTTCTCCAAGTATTACTCTAGTCAACATTGGTTTGGCACAGCACACATTCGAGACTCCCTCGACCACTTATAATTACGCGATCGAGACATGGTCATGGAGTACTAATTGTTCAGGGAACGGAGAGTATTGTCCGTGCCTCCAGTGCTTTGGGTTGTCCCTACTCGTAGTCCTAATATTTTCATCAGATTCAGGGGAAGCAAATATCTTGACGAGTAATGGCAGTCACATTGGGAATGGACTCTTCGCAACCTCAGTATGCTTTTACCAAGATTTTTCTGGCCCATCGAATCAGTCTTTCCGTGAGCTTCTCCCCACTTCAGGAGAGTTTGTACTTTCTAATGGTCATCGCACGACAGTCGTGCTTATGCAGTCGCCGGCTGGTTCGGGCTATAGTGAACACTACTTCTCAGCGAACCCCAGTCTTCCGATCGTCTGCCAAGTCACTCCGATGGTCACCACTCTGGAGGTCCAGTACAACCAGACTGGTCTCGCAAATGTCACCAAGGTTCTGCAGCAGAATCTGCTTCCAGATGACTCCTGGATTTTGTCATCGGCTCCAGCCACCGTAATTTGGGGATCATATTTCATGGCTCAAGGACCGTATTCGAATGCACTCGCCGATGGACTTTTGCAAGCGATACACTGGCAGCTGGCCAATAGCACTCTTTTCGGTGACGACATCACACCAGTCGTGGTAAGCAAGTGTGTCCTTTATCGGATACGCATTTAGTTAACGGCCAGGCAGGAGCAATACCTACGAGGAATCTTCGAATACCTTGGCTCTGTAATTCCGTCCGCCTATCCTCGAATCATGACTGACACTGTTCAATAGACTGTACGAGTTGCTCTGTTGCCCTACTACGATCTGAATCAAGTATCTCCTGCCAATATGACCACCGTAGTCAGTGGCACCAAGCAGACACGGAGCATTGGTTGGATGTCTCATCCACGAACGCACAGTTTCGCGCTTGGGGCCATCACTTTGGTCACCGCAGTGACGGTTGCATTTGGAATCTATGCTATCTCAGAAGCGGGGCGCTTCAACGCAACTCATGACCCATCCCGGAAGCTTAGTGACTCTTCGTTCGACCCGACGAAACTGGTCGACTTCCTCATGGCGGCATCCATGGGCAACCTTGCCGACGCCCTCTCCAAGCCCAAGAATGAGGACTATCGCGACCAACTTGTGGTTGAGCTCGATATGACGACCGAGGGTCATCCTTTGCTCAATGCCCATGCCGACCATGTCGAAGGCACCGACCACACCGAAGAGGTTTGAGTTTTCTGGTTTTACGTTGCGACTGGGAACTCTCAGGCTGTTGTCCATGTCTCATACAAAGTTGAGTTTGCCCGCAGAGTCGGAGGAGCTGGGCCTTCATATGATACCGCATCAATACCTTGCCTCTTTTCGTATGATTGTCCTTGGTGTATTTCAAGACATGTCCTTGCTTGCTGTTTCGCTACCACCATTCACATACTGCTCCTTATAGGTTCTGTAGTATACTGTAAAGGTTTTTGTGTTGCGCCTTGGATTTTCGCGAGAAGCCAAGGAAGGCATCGCGATGACAACCATGGATAACTTGACTGCCAGTGAATGTTATCAGTCTTTGCTTGTTGAATGGTCCCCGCCAAGACGGAGACTGAAAACATGCACACAATGTCCTACGTAAGCCTGAGTGCACACAGACCATCTCGCCACTGGCATGCTCAATCAGGAAGCACGCACCAGCATCAGTATAGCTCCGCACGCTAATGAAAACCTGCCCACGAAGTAATTGAGATGCAAGAAACCGATCGTGCTTCATCCATGTGTGTAGTAGGCCGTCGCTTCACTGGCAAGAAGTGACCCGGGGGAGATTGCATCCGCTCGGCTCCGCAAGTGCACTGACGCTGACCTTGATTTTAAGTACATGAAACAAAGAGGACCCACTTGCGAGGAGCAGCAAGGCCATCAATTGGCGAGGGACCAGCAGGCTTGCATACGTCGTTCAAGCTCTGCCTAGTGCCCTCGTTGTTCCCAGCGTAGATCCAGTCTCAATGCGCAAAATTAGTGACGGCTTGGAGATCGGAAGAGAAATATTGGTACATGTATCCCGTGAGTTAGTCACTGCAGGGATCGGAGGATCATCAAAACTTGTAGTAAGGTGGCAACGGATGCGAACTTGAACACGTACCTCGGTTATCGCTTGATACACCACAGAAAGTATGCCGCCCGTCTGACTGTTCGTGGTGAGGCATCCACATCCGTACTCACCGACCTCAATGAACATGGGGATTCAACATCCCTGTGATATTGTGGAAGTGATCAGCAATAACCGTGGTGAGGTCGTTCATATGGTGCTGCACAGTTGGTGAGCGGAACCGAGCTGGGCAACCAAAATTGCGCCAGTATCGAGAGCAGATGGATAAAATGCCAGCGATGAGCGCTGATACATGATGGTTGATGACACGAAACCTAATGCTAAATACAGCAGTGTCAAAGGTGGCATGGGCGACCTCGATGAAATTGACATGCTTTGACGCGCGCCTCGAACCTGCAAGAGGATTGGTTTAAACATTATAACTTGTTCTGAGAACTCTTGGTAATCACTGGAGCGATTGAGGAAGGTCAGCGATGGAGTCCTCGGCAAGATTTTACACAGAAGTGTATCGGGCTCAAGTTTGCCTACTATAAGTTCCCTCCGAGGTGAGTGTATCGGCCGCCAAACCTGTCCGGCATCGAATTTCGAATTGATAGGGCATGCAACCTCTGAGAAGAAAAACTAGCCCTTGCTAGTAGCCTAGTTCTTTATCCTAAGCATGACTCGGAATAAGAGTAGCCTTAACCGCTCGCATAGCTGCAACTGAAAAACTCACCCCGAAACAGCAGTTCCCCATCGAGATTCGAGAAGGCGCTGCGAAGAACGCTCAGGCATGCTATCCGTTATGAGTCACCATTGCCAGTCTTGCAAGCGCTCTCGAACATCGGCGGTGAGGCCTTGAGGTACAATCAAGCGCCGGGTATCATCGGACGCATTATCACCACTGCCACTGGCAGTGCAGTAAGATTCCATTCCGAGGATTAAACTCGGTACAGCCTGTTCTCACCCTAAGCATCATTGAACGCCGTCCAATCAACGGATGGGTAGATACGCCCGGGCTCTATATCGTCCACGCTTGAGGTCATCTAGTTCGATACTGCGACCTGGTGATATTTTTTGAATGTGTCTTGAACTTCGAGACCACTGATAACATTCGTCCGACTCAAGAGGCGTGTGCGCTAATAGTCTTTAACAAAGGGGGTGGATATCGAGGTGGTCCTGACTTTGAGATATGTACAAGCAGGAACAGAAGTGTCTTAGCGATGTGCTTCACGTCCGGTGGGCGGAAATGCAAGATCCGTTCTTCCACTGTTGCACGTTACGAAATGCGTTCGAGAGTAGCATACATATAATTTCCTTGAAGGAAGCACGGCACGTGTGAGTAGCCCCACTGGGTTGACTTTATATGCGAAATCTACCTGGGTCTAGAACACCACGGCCGCCTGGGCAACGCAAAAGGTTGCCACAAGTCATAGCTTCTCGTGGCGATACTAGTAGTTGGATAAGTTGGCAGTAGCGACGAAGAGGCAGTTAGAACACGGATCTACCGGCGACTGCATTGAACGTGTCGTGATTAAGAAGTGCCTGAGGGGATAAGTGATTCACTCAGGCCATAGATCGCAGGCTCAGCTTCGGCGTGGACAAAAGGACGAAGATGATCGACTGCGCAGACTGGTCCAGCTCCAGCCAAAAAAGCCTCGCGGCGGATAAAATGGGTTGCCCAACGGAGGAGTCGGTTCCCACGCTAGGATTAGCATCGACATCGTCGTCAATTTACATGAATGACTCCATAAGTTTTTCTGAATGACCCTTGCAGACCGCGTTCCTTATAAGCGAACCCGCCAAAACCCAGGAAACCTCCAACTTCATCTGGAAGAGCACTTTATGACGTTACCGTTCATGCTCAAAGTTTTCGTCCTGCTCTCAAGAGTCGATAAAAAAGGCAATTAAGGGTCCCGTGAGAAGGTTTTTTCTGCAACGCTTGTTGTTCGTTCACAGATCAGTGACTTCAGAAACTGCCATGAGCACTCGCAAACGTCTCGGAGTCGGTCGCACCATTCTCTTCCCCGACCTCAATCTCGACTATGAACTGCGCTTTCAATGCCACCCTCATCGACGTCAACAGCACTGGCGGTGCAGAGGTATGTTACCTTCCTCACCCTTATCAGCCCCATCTCCCAGTGACCAACCTCGCCAGGTGTCGTATCCGGGCGACAAGCGTACCTTTTCTGCCACCCGGCTCGTCGCTGTATATCTGGGCAAGCTCCATGGCTCGCGTGCAGTGTCCGACGTCGCTCTCTGTGGGAACTTGAAGTCTTTCCAATGCACTATCACAGCCCAAGAGTAACGAATATTGTGAGAAAGTGATGGTCGAACTTGCTGTGACAAACGGAGGTCTGTCCTCTTGAACAATTAACGCCCGTGTTGATGGGTCTCCGATGATTTGCCGAGCTCGGTGTGGGCCATACCCATGATCCCCTCTCATTTCTTGCGGCGTCTTCTCATTCGCGAATCGACACGTTACGCATTTCCTGATCGACTTGTTGTTTCCGTACTGTATGTACTTAGGCAAGAATCCCGCGTCACTCTTCCAACTCTCGTCTGAAGCCATACTGCTGATAACGATGACTACTACAACATCAATGTAGTCGTAGATACTACTGAGCTCTCTGTGATACGCTCCAACTCGTCTCAGGCCCGTGTTAGCCTTGAAAGAGTCTCCGATAAATGCAGTTGTGCACGACAACGACCGTCTTGCGATTCTCCAAAAGCCTGTTGAAAGCCTGTTTATCTAAAGGGATGCCTACCTAACTGAGAATAACTCACCGATTAGGTGTGACACTGTGGAACCACGTTCTTCACGGTGCCCATCAAGGGACTGCATGCAAGAGTGAAGGTTTACGTCAGTGCTGTAGACTTCCAAGACAACTTCGTCCTACTAAGCGTCCTCGTGCCGAAACAAAATATACCATGCGGCAGGCTGTATGTCCCTCATGTTTTCGTGACTTGCCTTATTCTGAATGACCTACTAGTAGGTCTCGCCGTTGACGGTACCAATCCACTCACTTATACTACCCAAATCCTATGGCCCAGTCCCCCTCGCAACTCGGGGTATCCTATCCATTTCCATTCAACGTCCTCTCTTCGGGGAGACCGTTCTGAAGCTGGCTGGCGCCTCCTTCCGGCGCTTCCGACATTCCAGTATCAAGTCAGTCGCTCCACATAGAATGGAATATGACCTCCACTCCCTTCTTTGGCACGATCAAGTAACTCGGCTGCCGCCTCACCTTTCACACATTTCTGTTTCTAACCCCGTACACATAGCGCTTTCACTTGAGTTTCATATAGCCGCACCGGGATCGTGTTCGGCTGTTCCAACGAGGTGGCCACATGTAGATGTTTATCCTTCGCCGAGTCTTTCTCTGTGCAGGGTCCATCCCCGGTCGCCTATTTAACCTTGCTCTGGTAGCTGTAATCCCCCAACTCCCAACTGCTGTCATGCCAAAACCCAATCGTTCTTGCCGACTTCCTGATGTTTTCTGTGCCATCCTCGTCATGACGGGGCAGATAATACTCTGTGGTGCAATATGGGCTTTTGCCAGAATTATGCTGGTCAAGGGGATTATCGTGCTTCCTGATCCAGTAGCTAGGTGGACGGTCAACAACCCGAGCGATACGAACATGGCGGTAACCGTCATCTCTACGATACTGGCAACGCTTGGATCATAGCAAGTTCCTTTCCAACTTCATCATGCGTGGATGAGACTCACGAACTAGACAGCCTTTTGGGCGCCACCGTCGGACTTGCACTAAAGTTTCGTCTTCCTCGTCCCATGACATTATTAGAAGTAACGGTGTGGGTTCACCTCGCCACAAATACCCCCTTCTTCGATCCTTGTCGTCACCTGTCTTGGACATTCGTGGTTCTGTTGTGGCTCGCTGTGACACATTTTCAAACAACCGCGTGCGTGAAACTGCCAATAGCTCAGTCTCATAGTTTACCCTGACGTCTGACTTACAGGTGGTCAAACATCTTGAACCCCGTACCCGTGATCCGACAATGGTCAGCGACCACACAAGAGTTCGACTTCCTCAGTCCCGCCTTTGCAAACTATGCGCAACTCCATTTGGCTTTTCCGTTCGTCCCTCCAACAGCCCGGAACTACTCTCTCACTCCCGGGGACTTTGGGTTCTGTGAGCTGGATAGTCATATCCGAAGATTGCTCATCACTGACCCCTGCGCAGTGGGCAACAACACAGGTTACCTTTATCAAGCAGGGATGTCGACTGTATCGGATTACCTCCAACCTGGATACCCTGCTTTCATAAGCCAGTTTAATTCATCAACAGGCAAGTATGCAATTGAGTACTTTAGCACGTAACAAGGGGATAACATTAGTATCTAGGAGGGATAAATCCCACGTCGGCCCAAAATCAACTCACATTTCCCACTCCAGACAAGAACTATCAAGGTCTTTCTACGTCATATACACTCACGCAGCAGGGTTATACAGCAAACATATCCTGCAAGATGTCGTCTTCTCCAAGTATTACTCTAGTCAACAGTGCTTTGACCCAGCACACATTCGTGACCCCCTTGACCACTTACAATTACGCGCTCGAGGCATGGTCCTGGAGTACTAATTGTTCGGGGAACGGAGAGTACTGTCCGTGCCTCCAGTACTTCGGGTTGTCCCCATTTCTGATATCTTCTTCAGATTCAGGGGAAGCAAATATCGCGACGAGTAATGGCAGTCTCATTGGGAATGGACTCTTCGCAACCTCAGTATGCTTTTACCAAGATTTTTCTGGCCCATCGAATCAGTCTTTCCGTGAGCTTCTCCCCCGTCAGGAGAGTCTACACTTTCTAATGGCCCCATCGCACGACAGTGGTGCTTATGCAGTCCCCGACTGGTTCGGGCTATAGCGAATACTACTTTTCAGCGAACCCCAGTCTTCCGATCGTTTGCCAAGTCACTCCGATGGTCACCACTCTGGAGGTCCAGTACAACCAGACCGGTCTCGCAAACGTCACCCGGGTTCTGCAGCAAAGCCTACTTCCAAATAACTCCTGGATTTTTGCGTCGGTTCCGGCCACCGTAATCTGGGCATCATATCTCATTGCTCAAGGACCGTATTCGAATGCATTCGCCGACGGACTTTTACAAGAGACACAGCTAGTCAATAGCACGCTTTTCGGTGGCGACATTACGCCAGTCGTGGTAAGCAAGCGTGCGTCCCTTGACCGGATACGCATTTAGCTAATAGCCAAGCAGGAGCAATACCTGCGAGGAATCTTCGAATACTTGGGCTCTGTAATTCTGTCCACTTAACCTCGAATCATGACTGACACTGTTCAATAGGAAATACGAAGCGTTCTGTTGTCCTATTACTGGTTGCAAGAACCGGGTCAGGTACCTCCTCCTGCGAATATGGCCACCGTAGTCAATGGTACAATGTGGATGCAGACTGTTGGTTGGAAGATTCATCCACGAACGCACAGTCTCGCGCTTGGGATCATTAGTTTGGTTACTGCAGCGACGGTTGCATTTGGAATCTACGCGATCTTGGGAGCAATCTGCTTCAAAGCAAATGACCCACGCCACAAACTCCGCAGGTCTTCGTTCAAGCCGACGAATCTAGTCAAGTTCCTCGTGGCGACATCCATGGGCAACCTTGCGGGCGCCCTGTCCGTGCCCATGAATGAGGACAAGCTCGACCAACTTGAGGTTCAGCTCGATGTGACGACCGAGGGTCGTACTTTTCTCAATGCCCCAAAGATTTGAGTTTTCTGGTTTTGCGTTGAGAGTCGGAGGAACCCGACCTTCGTACGATCCTTTCCCTATATTTTTTCATACGGTTGTCCTTGGTCTATTTCAAAACACGTCCTTGCTTGCTGTTTCGGTACTGCCATGTACACACTGCTTCCTATAGATTCTGTACTATGTATATCAAGGTTTTTGTGTTGCGTTTTGGATTTTCGCGAGAAGCCAACGAAAGCACGACAACCGTGGATAAGCTGACTGACAGAGTGTATCAGTCTTTGCTTGTTGAATTGTCCCCACCAAGACGGAGGCTGGAGTTCCCGAGACAGGAAATGGTGTACAAGCAATAGCTCCTACCGAAAATGTCCTACGTAAGTGCGAAAAGACCGTCTCGTCATGCCCGATCAGGAAGCATGCACCAGCATCAGTGTAGCTCCGCAGGCTAATGAAAACTTGCCCGTGAACTAATTGAGATGCAAGGAACCGACCGTGCTTCACCACACGACCGCTTCAAGAAGTGACCCGGGGAGATGGCGTCCCCTAGGCTATGCCGAACTTGATTTTGAGTACATGAAACGAAGAGGACCCACTTGCGAGGAGCGCAAGGCCATCAATTGGCGAGGGACCAGCAGGCCTGCATACGTCGTTGAAGCTCTGCCTAGCGCCCTTGTTGTTCCCAGCGTGGATCCAGTCTCGATGCACAAAATTAGTGACGGCTTGAGGATCAGAAGAGAAATCTTGGTACATGTATCCCAGTGGCGAGGCAGTCACTGCAGGGATCGGAGGATCAACCGTGTAGTAAGGTGGTAATGGATGTGAACTTGAACACCTACCTCGGTTATCGCTTGATACACCACAGAAAGTATGCCGCCTGTCTGACTGTTCGCGGTGAAGCATTCGCTTGCGTACTCGTCGACCTCAATGAACATGGGGATTCAACACCCCCGGATATTGTGAAGGCAATCAGCAATAACTGATGAGGTCGTTCGCATGGCGCTGCACAGTTGGTGAGTTGGTGAGCGGAAGCGAGCTAAGCAACCAGAATTGCGCCAGTAATATCGAGCAGATGTAAAATGCCAGCGCTGGGCGCTGATGCCATCATGATGATGAATCATGACTGACACGAAACACAATACTAAATATAGCAGTGTCAATGCATGGGCGACCTCGATGAAATTGACCTACTCTGACGCCCATCTCGAACCTGCAAGAGGATTGGTATTTAGAACTCTGGGTGTCGATTCAAGTTGGGGCGATTGAGGAAGGTCAGCAATGAAGTCCTCGGCAAGATTTTACATGGAAGTGTATCGGGCCCAGGGGCGTCTCGCCAGGAGCGTGCCCAAGAGCGCCGCCAAACCTGTCCGATATCAAATTTCAAATTAATACTACTATGGGCATGCACGTCTGAGGAGAAAAGCGCCATCCTGACTCCGAGTCGGACCAACCTCTGCGAGTACATCCTGCGGGCTTCAATGGCCTGTATCGTAACTCTTTCTAGAGCCTGAGGTTCTTTATCCCTCAGGATGAATAGGAGCAGCCTTAGCCGCTCGCATAGCCGCAACTGAAAAACTCACGCTGAGACAGCGGATAATTTCCATCGGGAAGGTGCTGCGAAGAACGCTAGGGATGCTATCCGTTGTTACCGCTGCCAGTCTCGACGAGCGCTTGAGCATGGGCGGCGAGGTACAATCAAGCGCGAGGTATCATAGGAGTGTGTCGGACCAGATTCGAGCGCATTATCGCCACTGCGCTCAGCTTCCATATCGATTAAGCTCAATATAGCCTGTTTTTGCTTCAAGCGAAATTGAACACCGTCCGACCAACATGGATGGGTAGATACGCCCGGGCTCTATATCGTCCATGCTCGAGCTTCTCTGGTTTGATATTGCGATCTGGTGATGTTTTCGAACGTGTCCCGAACTTCGGGACCATTCGATGACGTCCGTCTGGCTCAAGAGGCGCGTGTGCTAAAAGTGTCCACAAAGGAGGTGGATACCGCGGTGGTCCCGACGTTGAGACACGCACGAGCAGGACCAGAAGTGTCTTAGCGATGTGATCCATGTCCGGTGGGCGGAAACGCAAGATCCGTTCTTCCATTGTTGCACGTTACGAAATGCGATCGAGGGAGGCTTGGCCAGGTTAGCTAACGCACATATAATTGCCTGAAAGCAGCACGGCAATGTGAGCAGCCCCAGTCGACCTTATATATACATGCGAAATCTACCTGTGTCCAGAGCACCATAGCCGCTCAGGCAACGCATAAAAGTTGCCAATAGCAAGTCGTAGCTTCTTGTTGTGACAGCAGCCGGCTAGGTTGGCGGCAGCGACGAAGAGGGAGTTGGAACACGGATCTACTTGCGACTACAACGTGTCGTGATTTAAGAGGTGCGTGAGGGAATAAGAATAAGTCGTGATTCACTATAGATCGCCGCTTCACTAAAAGGACGAAGATCGATTGCACGGACCGGCACAGCGATTACTGCTAAAAAAAGCCATGCGAGGTAAATGGGGCAGAGGTTTGATGAGGAGCGGAGAAAAAGAGGTGTTGCGAGTGAGCTTCTTAGCTTGGTGTATGAGCAAGCTCACGTGAGATGGGTAGAAGGGAGGTGTTGATAAAGAGCCTATGCTCAGAAGTACTGTGGGTCCTAGGATCTTTGCTCCTCGGAATTGAAAGATAACAAGCGGATGAAGCGGCAACTGGGCAATATCCTCTGCTAAAGGAAGGGTCGCCGCGGCGATGTCCGATGGCTAAAATAAGGAAACGAAATGAACGCTCATAAAGTTAGAATGGAAGACTTGAGCACATTGGAGTGGAACTGCCGACCATGCTCAGCCTCTTGAGTATTCTTTGCCAGTGGTAGATAGGCACATTCCAGCACCTCTGCGTGAGCCATAATACGGATGTGAGTGTGGCAGTTACCATTTTATGTTCAATCGTCAGCTTGCCTCGTTGATGGATTGGCGACCAGTCTGGATGGCTTCGGCTGGGTCACAAATGATACACCGGTTCTGAGTCGAACTGTTGTTTGCATCGTAGTCCCTACTAGTAGTACTGATGTGGCACCCGCAACCACATGTTACTCACACCAGTCAGCTGTAGAATGGCACGCTGGTGTGGCCATGGAAGTTCTCCAGAGAATCGCAGAATAATGCATGAAACGCTGCGCCGTGCGGCTAACGTCTCCCCTGGATTTACCTCATGTCACCCCTAAGAGAACAAACATGTCCGACTTCTTGGACGACTATTTCCAAATCGGGTCTGTGCTTTGTGTGAAACTGTTTTTTTCTGACCACCATGCCGTAGTACGCATGGATCTCGGACGGACTTTGAGCGATATCTAGGGCCCATGACAAACCAGACCGCACGGTACAGAACACATATGCCCTTAATCTGAGCCACAGCTGTCACTCCTAGCGCTCGAACCTTCCACACGGTGCGGGTCACGCAGTTCCAGCGAGCCGCCCATGTGTCATTTTTCCTGCTAAGTCGATGCGCATCGCCTAGCTGTCTACATATTTAACACTCCTTACTCTCTTCACAGTAATTGTCAGGTTCATCTGCCTTTTGGCCCGTCATGTCTGACGTCGAAGCCCAGGATCGCAAAGAGGAATCTCCTGCACCTAAACTCCTACGTCCCACCTTCTCACCATGGTTCACCGTCATCGCCATGGCCGCCCAGGCCATTCTCTGCGCCCTTACCTGGAGCTTTGTCGGACTCATGATCGTCAGGACTCTCCCACTTCACGATGACTTGGCAAACTGGGTTCACAACAACCCAAGTGACACAAACATGATGATAACCATAATCTCCACGGTGTTGGCATTAATTGGATCTTCGTAAGTCCGCTCCACTCTGCAGACTTGCGGATGGCACTTAAAAGCCGGGCAGCCTTTTGGGTATCACCGTCCAGCAAGCGCTACTATTTCGTCTTCCTCGTGGGGTTCCCTTGTCGTTGGTGGCACCATGGGTACAGATCGCTAGAAATTCCCTGTTTCTCCGATTTCGCAGTCATATGTGGTGGACACTGCTATCCTTGCTGTGGCTCATCGTGACTCATTTGCAGACAACAGCGTACGTGAAACTCATCAGTCTGGTATAATGTTCAGCTTTGACGTTCTATTCGCAGATGGTCAAACCTTTTGACTCCCGTGACCGTAGTCCGGAACTTTGCTGTGTCGGGTCAGGATATCGACTTCCTCAACCCTGCTACGGCCACCTATTTTGTCCAGCACACGAATTTTCCGTTCATCCCTCCAGGGACTCGGAATTTCACTCTAAACCCTGAAAGCATTTCATTCTGTGAGCTGAATAGTTTGTTGGCTATCATAAAATGCTGACTCTTCAGCAGTAGCCGACAACGTAGGTTACTTAACCCAGGGAGGGAGATCGGCGACGTCAGATTATCTCCAACCTGGGTACCCCAGCTTTGTTGGCCAGTTCAATTCATCAACGGGCAAGTATGGATCCAAATATTGTAGAACATTGAAGTTAGATGACAATGGTAACAGGAGGCGTGAATCCCGCTTCACCCCAGGTCCAACTCTCCAATATTCCTCTTATGTCCGGGAACTACCAAGGGCTTTCCACCTCATTTTCCCTCGTGCAGCAAGGATATACTGCAGACATATCATGCAAGACTTCGTCGTCTCCAACCATTACACTGAACAACAGTGCTTCGGGGGAGCACGTATTCCAGTCACCTTCGGGAGCTTTTAATTACAGCCTCGAAACATGGTCTTGGGGTACGACTTGTTTGGGGACTGGAGAATTCTGTTCGTACCTCCAGCGATCCGCGAGGCAGTTCAAACTGATTTTCCCTTTAGATACAGGGGAGGTGAATCTCTTGACGAGCGGCAGCGGTCTCATCGGAAATGGACTCTTCGCAACTTCAGTCTGCTTGAACCAAAATTTTACTGGCCCGTCGAACCAGTCTTTCCGTGAGTCCTTTTCATCACTAAAGACTTGTGCTTTTTAAACGCCCTATCCCATAACAGTGCTCATTATGCAGTCACCCAGTGGTTCGGGTTATAATACATCGTACTTTGCAGCCAATCCCAACTTACCTGTCGTCTGCCAAGTTACTCCTATGGTCACTCGTTTAGAGGTCCAATACAACCAGACTGGTCTTAACAACGTCAACAGTGTCCTGGAACAAGCACTAACCCCCGATGACGCTTGGATTTTGTCTTCGATTGAAGGTACAGTAATTTGGGGACTATACTTTATTGCACAAGGCCCGTACTCCAACTCACTTGCCGATGAACCCATTGAGGTGGTGTCATTGGTGACAGGCCAAGCTTTGAACGGCGACTTCTTGCCGATTGCGGTACGCAAATGTGCACGTCTGGTTTTGTATGCGTTTAATTATCATGCAGGAGCAATACTTGCGAGGAGTCTTCGAGTATATGGGCTCTGTAATGCTTTCGACATATGGGCCTAACTATAGCTAACAAACGTTGAACAGGTTATGCGTGGTTCCGTCTTCTCTCGCTATGCGATATTAGGACAGCCTGTCCCTGTCAATATAACTACCCCGATCACAGGCACCATGAACGTGCAGACCATTGGGTGGTCATTTCATCCGCGAACGCATAGCATAGCCGTTGCGGTGATTATGCTGATCACCGCCGCGACGCTAATATCGGGTAGTATCGCGCTCTTAGAAGCCAACCAGGCCATGCTTCTCCACCGACAGTCGACAGCTACCGCCCACGTGTTCAATCCGACGAACCTGATAGACTTCCTTCTGGCATCGTCCATGGGCAGTCTTGCAGACAAATTGTCACGGTGCGAGGATGAGGCAGAACGCGAGAAGTTGAAGATCGGACTGGCTGTGACAGCAGAGGGTCGCTGTGTGTTGGATGCCCGTTCATGATGCCGAGGATCGCACTTGGTCCGTCCTTCACGTGTCCTCATGTATTCATGCTATGTGCAGTCACCAGTGTTCTTACGATACCTTCCATCTTTACCCATCGCTTTCTTGTTACATTCTTCATCGCTGTATTCCACTCACATGTGTCATCTTTATGTCTCTTGGTCACTCACTGGCAGTGCCAAGTCAGCGTGGCTTGGGCTATCTTTTGTTATTCAATGGGATTTCAGGCCTTCAAGTCCTCTTCCAATTCTGGTCTGAAGCGTGGATCCAAATGCGTGAGAAAGGCAAAAAGTTCGGAGATGCGGTGGCACGATAAGTTCACTGCGCTCTTATTCCGCGCTTATAACCTCAGTTGATCTCTATCGATGGAAGACGGCCCGGAAGAAATTACACGACACGAACCTCGTTGGCGCGAATAAGTAGGTCGACTTCGGATACGCAAGTGATATTGCCGGCGAGCGCTGAGATGTTGATCTGCAGGATGCCGTTTTTCGGGTGGAGCAGCCGCATCGGCGGCCTTGACAAAGATATCTCTGCCCCTGACACGCGGTCATGGCGATCAGCATATATGTACAAGGTATACTGTAACACCCTTGAACATTGAACGTTTGAACCTCACCCGCTGTCACGGTTGAAACGTTGCACCCACAGCTCTCCCAGCCGTTGATTCATTATGGTTTACGCTGGTCTGGCCTTGTACATTCCGCATACAGCTTTCAACCCTTCAAACAGCCTTGCGAAGCGGATCCATACCTGTCAAGATCTAAAAAATTACTTTCGCTCCGGAGCTTCGCACACTTAACCGATTCGACTCGGAGGCGTAAACACGGAAGCAGCAGAAACTATTTCGATCAATCACTTGGAACAACTTGGACGATTTACTATATGTAAATCTGCGTAGGTGTATACCCATACCTTCAGTGAGAAAACGGCTGACGGGTGGCCAGGGAAGGCATTACCGGTAGGTAGTACATCTCAGGCTGTAACAAACTGGTTGCGATCTTGATCCTGTGGCATTGTGAGCCGTCGTTGATGTGTTAGTCGGAAAACTGTATGCATCGAAATCATAGGCCCAGGAAGAACTGGATGCGAAAACCGTAGTGATGGGCAGTTCTGCACGCTTCAAGAACATTCTGGCAAGTTGTGGCAACTGGAACGCTCATTGACAGCGTTCAACGCTGACTCGGAGCTGATCAGCATTGAATACAGTCCGTATGTACAGCTAACATGCGCAGTATGGTAACACGAACGCCTCGAAGGGTTGCATGCAGTGCAGGGATTCGTGTCGTGTTGACAACCACTGACGCTTTTAGTGTGCCCCGAATTCGGCATCATACCAACCCCTTATCATGGACTATGTTACAATTTGTCGTCGTGGTACGTAACTTTAGGCGCTCTGATCCATTTGGAGGTGTATTCTTCTCGTTTCATTTCAAGTCATTTGACTTGGAGAGCTGCATATTGATCTCTCACACTCCATGTCGAAGACCGACCACATTTATTATGATACCGACGAGAAGAAGCCCAAGATGCTCACCGATTTGATGGATTCATGAGGTCATCCCAAGTCCATCCCGATTTGCTCTGCTCCACTTGTGGATATTCCGATGGACATGGTGCTTTGACTCAGCAGACATATATGGACTCATTCGCACTTCAAGCTTCAGGTGCATGTGTCTAATGGCGCAAAGTTGGCACTTATTAGTGCTTATTTTAGCATGCTTCCGTTCAGCAAATGATTCCCGATTACAAACGATTAAAAAGTCCAGAGGACTCGATCAGAAGGAGCCAAGACTTGCGACAGGGGCGAATAGAACACTCTGGAGGGGATGGCAGTTGCAAGCACGAGTCCACGATGAAAAGGATACTGGGAGCTTTGAGGTTCTTGACTCCGTAGAAAGCATTGATGACATCGCGTCCGATATCCAAGTCAATCTGTACGTACACACGGACATGATCCATTAGTCGTGTGGCGAAAGTCTGTGATGAGTATTTTATAAAGTTAGGTCACTGTACAGGTAAAGGAACGAACTGATGCCATTTCCAAAATCGAGCAAATGTGTGTATGTCGATGCTTACACAAGCAGTCTTCCAAAGTAACGCGTAGGTCACTCGGAAAGGGGTCAGATCGTTATGGCAAT
This sequence comes from Tylopilus microsporus, assembly GCA_038093755.1. Taxonomy (NCBI): domain Eukaryota; kingdom Fungi; phylum Basidiomycota; class Agaricomycetes; order Boletales; family Boletaceae; genus Tylopilus; species Tylopilus microsporus. The sequence continues at coordinate 24,459 of JBBPSU010000015.1, read as the reverse complement.
TCGGAGACTATTATGACTACTGACACTTCGATGCGTCGTTCAAGGATATCGGTTAGTATTAGGACCGGTCTGAGGCCCTGAGACCACTCTGAGTCAGACTCTCAGAGAGGGATCTCAGACTGGGGTCTTAGAAGACAGCGTCACAGCGGAGTCGAGTATGTATGTAAATTGGCCACCTGATTTGAACACGAGGCCCTCGTGTTGCGCCCGTACACACGTTTCTGATCAACAACTTGTTGAACGAAAGGAAAGAAACGAAAAAACGCTACTGAGTAATGTGGCACCCTGCGCGGCGGGACACGCCACGTCTCATGCCATTGCCATTGCCAAGTCCAAATGCTGCCCGTAGCGACGTTTCGAAACAAGTTGATGCCAGTGTGCAATGAGAATGAGGGTTTCCGTCACAACGCTCACGGCAACTTACATAGTACTTATGTTGTTCGGTTCTCCCTTCAGGAGCATGATTGAACTTTAAACGAAGACACGAGCAAAGACCCCTGGGACTCTTACATAGGCTGGTTCGACTGCCGCACTGTCGTTGTGCCCTTCCGAAATTCCAGAATGACCTGCTCAGTACTCACACCATGCGCTTCGTGATTATATTACTGGGACCGCAGTGGTCAAGACAGTAGACCTGTACGTATTCGAGAAACGCAACAAAGCTGCCACAAAACTCCAGCATTTTCAAGGCGACTTCTGACTTAAACCTAATGAGTCCTCACCGGTCACAGGTTGATACTCAGTCACCCTGAAGCGCACACATCGCATGGATGGCGTAGTACCAAGGCGCTCATACATCTGCTAAGCCTTACTGTTTCTAGCGAGGCATACCCGTAAGTCATGCTTCGCTTCTCTTACTTATTTAATCTTGCTCTCTTTCCTGCGTTCCTCCACCCTCCTCCCGGTCCACCATGTCCGACATGGAAGCCCAGGGTCTTAAAACTGGATCCCAACTCCTCACTCCTACTTTCTCTCCATGGCTCACCGTTGTAGCCATGGCCACCCAGTTGATATTCTGCGGTCTCGCATGGGGTTTCGTGGGACGCATGATGTTCAACGTTGTCCCGCTTCGAGATGGCATAGCCAGTTTGGTCTCCAAACACGCAAGTGACGCAAACATGTTGATAACCGTGATCGCCACGGTGCTGGCCATGATTGGATCTTCGTAGGTCCCTTTTCAACTGCATGTTGCTTGATCGTACCAACGAGCCGAATAGTCTTTTGAGTATCACCGTCGAGCTCGCGCTGCTGTATCGACTTCCTCGTGGGGTTCCCTTGTCATTGGTGGCACCATGGGTCCAGCTCGCCAGAAACACTCTCTTTCTCCGACCTCGCCGTTTTCTATGGTGGACACTCATATCCATATTGTGGGTTGTTGTGACTCACCTTTTGACATCGTCGTACGTGAAACTGTCGGTAGCGTGGAACCATGTTTACCCTTGACGCTCTTGCAGATGGAACAATTTGTTGACGCCAGTAGCCATAGTCCAACGGTTCGATGTGTCCGGACAAGACATTGACTTGACCAGCCCTGCCGTCTATAACCTTGTTCAGCGTCTGCAGCTGCCGCACATCCCCCCAGGAGCCCAAAGTTACTCTCTAACCCCTGATATCCTTGGATACTGTGAGCTAAATGGTTACGTGTGACCACGCTGAAATCCTCAATCTTCAGCAGTGTCCAACATCACAGGTTATCTTTCTGAGGCAGGAAGATCAGCCACAGCGGTTTACCTTGACTCTGGGTACCCTAGTTTCATTGGCCAATTTAATTCATCAACAGGCAAGTATGGATAACGTTTCAGAGTGCCAAAGAAAGTTAACAACAGAAATAAGGGGGAATTAATCCTCTACCAATCTCACAGCAGCTCACCAACTCTTACAATCCACCAGCGGATTTCAAGGGACTTTCCACGTCATATATACTCACGCAGCAGGGACATACTGCAGACATATCCTGCAGTGCCATGTCATCTCCGACTATCGCTCTGAACAGCACCAGTGCTGCGGCTTTCGAGATTCCCAATACTTCTGCTAATTTCAGTTCCGAAACTTGGTCCTGGAGTACGGATTGCTCTGGGAACGCCAATTCCTGTGGGTGCTCCTGTGTTTTGGTGCTCATTTATCTGATATTCTCTGTAGACACAGGGGAGGTAAACCTTCTAACAAACAATGGCAGTTTCATCGGGAATGGACTCTTCGCAACCTCGGTCTGCCTTTACCAAAGTTTTTTCGGCCCCTCGAATCTGTCTTTCCGTGAGTGTTCTCGTAGCACTTACCTTTCGCAGTTTAATGCTCACTGCTACGACAGTGGTCGTCGTGCAGTCGCCAAATAATTCACTCTACAGCAAATCCTACTTCGCAGCCAGCCCCAATCTGCCGATTGTCTGCCAATTTACTCCAATGCTCACGACCTTGGATGTCCAGTATAGTCAAAGTGGTCTCGTAAACATCATCGATGTCCGGAGTCGAGCCCCGCTTTCGAACGATGCCTGGCCTCTGACCTGGTTCGAAGGATACAATATCTGGGCAGCATTTTTCTTCTCTCAGGGACCGTATTCGAATGCATTGGCCGATACCCTTCTTCAAGTGGTGAATCTGTTGTATGAAGTTCCGCATCCTCCTGCTAACGGTACCACGAGACTCTTGGTAAGCAAACGTGTGACTCATTGAGTATGCTGGTTTGATATTTAATGGTCAAGTAGGAACAATACCTGCACGGAATTTTTGAGTATTTGGGCACTGTAATTCATT
>JBBPSU010000015.1:0-21609 GCA_038093755.1 Tylopilus microsporus | reverse complement strand
CGTCCTGTCCTCTGATCATGGCTAATAACCTTCAATAGGACCTACGCGGTTCAATCATTACCAACCTCAGGCTGAATCCACTTCCTGGTAGTATGATCGTCCAAAACAGCGGTACCATGAATGTGCAAACAATGGGTTGGCAATTGAACGCAAAAACACACAGCATAGCCATTACGGTCATCACGCTTGTCACCATCATGACAGTGGTGTCCGGGATTTCTGCGCTATTAGAGGCTGAGCGCCAGCACCTTCTCCGTGACACACTCTGGGGCAAATTTTTCCCGTTCAATCCCACAAACTTGGTGGAGGTTCTGTTGGCATCGTCCATGGGAGGTCTTTCGACCGCGTTGTCGCAATGCGATACTCCCCGGCAACGCGATGGTTTGGTGGTCAAACTCGGTGTGACAGAGGAGGGCCATCCTGTGTTGACCCATCCGGATGATCGCACGGGCAAGAATTAGTCCGCTACACTTGCAGGACTCGGAGCGAAGTGAAGAACCGATGGATTATGCACGTTCGGATCATCACTCATGTCTCGCTTTCCCTGCCTCGTGCCTAAATGGTACCAATATTATACCCCATCGCTTTCTCTGTGTCTTTCCTGTAGGGTAGTCAATCGTCCGCTGGGATCCTTGTTCTTGTATGCCTCTCCGTGCTAGTTTTGCATGCTGTTCTGTTTGCAATTGTAACTTTGCCGAATGTCATCGAAGGTAAAGGTGCGATATTGATAATAAAGACAATCACCACGGTATCTTCCTGAATCAATGATTGCCTGTCTAAGCGTATCATACTATGACCGGAGACTTGGGCCTAGTGAAAAACAGTTTTACTACGTGAAGAGGATATCATTTACAGCGTAACTCAATCCCGCTATATGAGGTACATACATGTGCGTGGTGAATCATTCAGGCAGAATATGATTCTGCAAGCTACACGTTCGCAGTGTATATCGTACTCCTGTGAAGCATGATAGGACCTTCCAGTAAAAGGTGACAGCTCAGGAGAGGCAGCAATATGGCAGTGCTGGCAGGCTTCGAAACAAACTCGCCACCTCGCCCGTCATGATCACCCTGGAGGCCTCTGTAAGGACAGTATCGTAATCTGACCCTTTTTTCACCCTGTTGACAGCCCAGGCCAAAAGTTATAACCACCGCATTTGATCCAGCAAACCTGGGACATGCTTTGTAGAACTGAACTGAACCGTCAGGTCATTATCCAGCGAAATTTACTGAGGAATCGTGGTGGCCACCTAGATGCGAGGTTTCAAGTCACAGTGTCGTGGAATACGAACTAGCCAGGGGCTCAAATACAGCTTCACATCGTTCATATTAACCTGAGAATGTCAAAAGATTCAACATCATGCAACGCCTATCTGGATTGTCATATTCCCGCCTAAAGGAATATCATGTGAGCCACGTCCTCATGTACTCGAGGCCTGCCATCTGAACGGTGTATATCGTTTCGTCGACGATACCGTTCTCCGTAACCAGATCCGAACAGTGGAAGCCGTCACCTTCGTAGATGGGTTGCGTAGTCGTGTTAGCTTTGTACAGGCCATCCGCAGAGACGGTAGCCTCGCGCCAAGGATCGCCTGTAGCGTTCACCGTGCACGTGAGCAACCGTGTGGGGATCAGGACACTATGCAAAGAACACGTACGAAGACCGTTGGCAAAGAAAAGTCTGTCCACATTGATATCCCAGCCTGCGTACATCATGTCCACCTCCGCAGCGGAAGGAAATGGAGGGAAAGAGAACTTTTGCGGGAACATGTTGACGCATTGTCGCTGACGGTGGCGCAAATCAATTCACAGTATCACAGACACATTGGGTACGTACCTCGTCATATATGGGTTGCAAGATCCGACTGACAATGGCAGGTTGACCTAGAGGGGGACCGACTTGGTAATACCCAACCTGGTTACACACCATCCAGAACCACGAGCGATAGGCATTGTTTACGGTGACGGTTGTCCAATACGCTTGACTAGTATCATACGTTCCGAGGCAGGTCCTGTAACATGATATCCAACCCAGGATCGGTGTTCCGAAGCATCACATAGCGTTTCAAAATCGTAAACTTACTCTGCGTCGGTTGTTCCACATACTTGAAACGGAAAGAATGTCAGATGCGGTCTTTTGAGTCGATAACCCGTTCTCAATGACGACATACCGTATGCGTAGTAAGTGTTATTCCAGAACGACCCCCACGAATAGATAGCGTTCTCGAGACCCCAACCAGTCGCAGGTGCACTAACGCCGTCCTTTACTTCAAGTGCATCGCAGAACTCGAAGAACATGGCACCAGGACCAACATCAGGCTGCAAAGATTGCCAATCGAACAGATTATATTGCACTAGATCGACATTTTTGTCAGTATTATCTCAACCAAGACTGATCAAGGAGTTACAAGCAGCAGCAAAGTCATCGATATGCGAGAGACCGCCAAGACCAAAAGCCTCCTTGAGAGTCTGCATAGCTTCCATGTTATTGCTGGCATAGATTTGATCCAGGTATGCGATGACAGCCTGAACATCAGAAGAGCAGTTCTGAGGCATGTGTTCACGGATTGGTGTGAAGTAGCCGTAGTAGTCGCTTAGGAGGTAGACCACTCAGATGAAGAAAAGGCTTTGAAAAACAAAAAAAGTGAACACACACGTTATCGCCTCCACGACAGCCGAAGATGCATAACCTGCGTGGAAGATTCCCGGCCGGCTATTCGTGGTATACAAACTCAGCGTTATATCTTGCATCCCTCACGGAATAGATGTACTTCACCATGGTCCAGCCTGTCAATGCACCTAGAACCGGCCCATTTTAGTGCGCTTTTACGACACGAAATCTTTACAACACTCGCCCGAGTAGCTTCCGCCAATCAAGACCCACGGTGTAGTGTTGGGTCTGACATTGTCACCTCCTGGCATGGGCAGGTCAACATTCTGCGCGAAGTGGACCAGGTCATCAATGGCTTGTTGAATGGTCAGCAGCTCGAGACTCTGTGAGGTAAGGTTGTTGTATGGGTTGGAGTACCCGAAGAAACGATGCTCGACGAGAACGGTAGCCCCATGTTGTTGCTGAGCAATCATACCATTGATGGTCCTGTTGGTGAGGTAACCCTCATAGCCTGGGAATGCTTCAGAATAACAGACGAAAGTAGCAGCCTAAGTATACCATCAGCATTTGCTTCCCCCGGTGTCATAAGTATGATAGGGCCGCCTGTATTTACTCGTCAACATGTACACTGCGCAATGCGATGGAAAGGACAAAATACCTGTTTCATAGAATTCCCAGTCCATCCAGTAGCGTTGCTGAAAGGTGCCCAGGCTGGGGTTGGTGTGGTCGATCAGTTGATCAAAGTAGTAAACGGTTGTGAGCGGAGGCAGAGCCGTCCCATTCGGGCTGGTGACTGTGTGTTCGGGAACGGGTATTTGGGGCAGACCTGGTCGCCCGCGCAGCATGGCATTTGGAATCGCTGCATCCGTGAGAGGGATGGAAAGCAATGCTGTTAGCACAATGCCGAGCATCATCCAAGTCTTTCCGTGTCTGTCCTCAGAGTATATCTGCACGAGAGTGATGTGGTGGATGCCGACATGGAACATGGTTGACTCTTTATATGGGAGTACATGAGAAGTCTTTGGCATTGTACATGTGCTGACGATAGAGCACCATATGTGTCAGTCCTCCATGTGAGGACTCCGGACGGAAATACAACAGCGGGTCTTGAGAATAGCTATAAATGGAAATCGTCGTTCAGCCAGCATTTCAGTGCAAGTCATACTCACTTGATCGCCTCAGGCTAACAAGCAACAGAATACTATTTGATCTATCAATGGTAGATCACGACAGTCCTATGCTTGGATCCTTCCCCCCTCCACTTATAATCCTAGATTAGTGCATGTCCTAAAGGGTGATCAGCATTGTCACATGGGGTTTGACCATTTGGTGTATGTGCAAGCTTCTGTTCCGCACATCTTCTTTAACTCGCCCAGCCCTTGGAGACACAGGAGATAAGAGACATTCCTGCAGATCCGCTGATAAATATGTCAAAGGAACAATCGTGAACTTCGATGCTCACCTGATCAGTTTTATGGGAGCATGGTAACACACATGGGATAATCTCGTCGAGAAAAGATGTTGGAGAGTATCAACGCAGCATATTTTTTTAAGATCATTACTCTCACCATTGACGGGCTTTCTGGCGAGTACTTTGCATGCGCAATGACTCATAGATTGACTAAGTGAGTGCACTGACCTTGCTGAGCCCTTCCACCAGAAGTTGACTGTATAGTTTGTCCAAATGGACACCGGCGAGATGTAAATAGAGATCATGATCTTATCAAAAATAGTATGTTAACGTTCAATTGTGCACGTCGGCCTAGTGGTGGTGGTGGTAGTCATACATCGTCTCTGGTGACCATAACAGGAAGTACAACCATGTACCCAAAGTTTTGAAAGAACGTTTGGGACTCTGCACAGGTTGGCGGTTGACGTAAGTACAGACTCATTAGGCTGTCCTTCAATTGCCGCTGGCGACAGTTTCTAGTTTGCCACAAGAAGCGGGACGCTTGAAGACAAAAGCGGGCAACCCATTGCCAAGCTGGATACGCTGTGCCTTGGAGGCCTCGGTCATGATAGCATTACGAGAAGTCCCAGAATGATTGAGCAATTGATGATGAAAATTGAGGAAGAATAGACTGAGCACTCCGAGTCGGAGTCGCTGTGGTGGTCATGGACCAAAAATAATAAACTCACTTCGGAAGAAATTCGCACGAGTTCGTTGGGTTGTAACGTCTCCCTTGCATGAGGTAAGCAGGCATGTCATTGACAACAATTTCAGTCATCTGAAACGTTAGGAAGAACTGGACGCGAACTTGAAAACCATAGTGCCGCATCAGGGGTACCACGAACATAATATAACGCCTAAACCGCTTTCACATCCCCAATGTATTCGGCTGTGTGGCCGTCCCGCGGCGGCTCGCCGAAGTGATATATATATCTCACGGTAATTCTGGAACTTCAAGTTGGGCACAGCTCAAGCGCTCACACGAGTCCTCTTCTTTTCCTACTCCCACCAGTGGGAACCCGATGGTGCGTCCGACATTGCCTTTCCTCGCGTCTTCTATACGAGTCCACTGCTTCATACTAGATAACCCCCGAACCCTCGACCACAAAGACTTCTGAGTACTGACGCTTTTGGTTCGACCACCATAAGCCCAAGATCCAACCAACGCGCCCGGTATGATATCTGTCCGCTCTGTCCACACTCCGGCAATCAATTATAGTTTTTTCTGTGGTCATTAGTCACCTTCAGCCAAACACAGCCTCACCGTACATCAAAAGCAAGCACTGGGAAGTTGAGAACCTTCCATCAACGGCTTTCCAACCTCTCCCCTCTTCCAATGGCGACCTACGGTTTGACCAGACGAGGCGTCCGAATATTTGGGGTATTGGTATTATCTTTCATTGCGGTATTTATCTACACACGTTGGCACCCCATTGTGGCGGCATTCTTTGGGTCAAAACTCCCTCCCCTGTATGAAGACGTAAGAGCACAAGAAAATTCCTTGTCGCATTACAAGGAGTACGAGCGCACGACAGTCAAATATTTCCTTGCTGCGAACCATTTCACCAGTGAGAAGTCCAAGGATGTTTCAAATACATGATGTGCTCCTTACTCACTCTATCCTTTGTCTAGATTCGGGATGGGGGAACGTCATGCAAGACTATGTCACGATGGCTGTACTTGCGCATGCCACCAATCGATCGTGAGTATCTCGCGCTGTCTTGTCCTTGGTGCCTTTATTACCCTATAACCATCTAATTTCGTCGTGCATGATATAAAGCTTTGTGTTTAATGACTACGTTTGGAAACCGGGTGTCTTCCCCTACTCAGACTTTAACGGCAAGCCGATCCCTGCTCGTATTCCTCTCTCTGCGATGGTGGGCGGTAAGCAGTATCCTCGACTTGTGTTTTTGCAAACAAATGTATCATTACCGACAGGTCCAGTTGTTGGTGGTGCATGGCCACCTGGTGATGAAACACCTCGCTCGGTTTCCAGGGAGTTCTTCCATAAGGTTTGCCCAAACCCAACTGTCGTATCGACGTCGATTATCAATACCGACGATGTGCGCATGAACGACGACGTTCCAGCCTCCTATATCTTCGACAAATGGGTAGAAAAAATCAACTCGATGGAAGACCCTTGTCTCATGTTGGACCAGAATAGCCACTCGATTTATGAATACTGGTACGCAGCTGCCGTGATATAAATAGCCTGCAACCCTTTTAATCTCGGCACGGCCTTCCCGAACAGGATGTATGGTAATAAGAAACGCTTGTTGAGCATCTGGCCTTACATGTTGAAGTCGCCAGCCACTACCCACTGGGATTGGTCGCCACTCGTCCACGACGCATTCCGGAAGAACCGCCATCTTTTCGAACCCACCAAGGCAGGGTTCATGGGAGGGCTTTTCGATGGTGATAAGGAGGACACGTCTTTGCCTGTTTCCGGACTGCTCGCGATGCATGTCCGTCGAGGGGACTTTAAAGATCACTGCGTGCACCTTGGCAATTGGAACGCCGACTGGAACGCGTTCAATGCATTGCCAGAATTCAACGACAGATTCGACCCGCCAGCGGACATGGACACCTATGTTCGGCGGTGTTACCCCACGATCGAACAGATCATCGACAAGGTGACTCAAGTCCGGCAGGAAGCCGCTGCGCCTCTGCGTTATTTGTACATTATGACCAACGGTGCCATACCATGGGTGGACGAACTCAAGGCCGCGCTGGCGCAAAACATGACCTGGGATCACATTGGCAGCAGTCGGGACCTCCAGTTGACGTGGGACCAAAAGTATATAGCGCAGGCCATAGACATGTATGTCGCACAGCGGGCTCAAGTATTTATAGGTAATGGGGTAAGCGTTTCTCTGTGGTCACACCCTACTCTTCGCGCTGACTCAAGGATGATAAGTGGTCCAGCCTGACGTCCAACATGATCGTGCTACGCATGGCCAAGGGATCCGAACCGAACACGAACCGATTCTGGTGATCTTGATGCAAGTATCACGACAGACGTATGGACTAGTATCTTAGGATCTGTGACTCTACGACATGACCACAGCTGGAGCGGTTTCCGGGCATATATGGGTACCAGTGGGTGTACAAGTTGGATTCCTTGTGACTGATCTCTCGGATGGGGCCGTGTGGGTTGATCTTTTTGATTTGCTTGTGTTATTCGGATCGCTCTGCGATGGTAGTCTTACAAGAACGTATACCATATCATCGATACCTGCAATTTGACCGACAAGACAGTGCTGCACGGGTTGGACCGGTCGTGAGTTTGGATCGATTCAGAAGGAGACACCTAGAAGATTGACCACTGGGAGAGAATGCGGGGTCTCACGGGACAAAAGTCGCCGCGAGCGTGAGTACAATAACGTCAAGATGAAGGCTACCCGTAGTAGGCCGACCTGCCGATGACGACAGCAGCTTAGTTAGTTCATTGCACCGGCAGATGGATCACAACCCTGTTACTGAGTACTTGAGTCTCCACTCTCGTCCTCGATCCATGAGGCAGTTCACCTTATCGCAGACTCGTCGGCGGTGGCGGATCCGCAATGGCTTGAAGGGGTTACGCCGCGTACAGGATTCCTTCCGCTCGGGTTCCCACCCTTGTCCGCTTCCATGACTTGGTTCCCATACAATCGCCGCTGGCCACGGTTCGCGGTTCTTGGCGCAACTGCGCTCTTCATTCTCTACGCTTTCCCGTTCAATCGCAGCCTCGTCTACAGCTTATGGGTGTACGGTCGCTATCCTCCACTGTACCCGGAACATCGCGAACTACAACTCAACCTCTCTCATTACGAGTCTTACGCACATGCAGACGTCAAGTATTTATGGGCGCCAAACCATCCGATACGTACGCTCAACATCTACCTTGCGCAACTCACCTTGTTCATCGCCACCACAGTTGTAGGATGGGGAAACATAATGCAAGATTACCTTTTAAGCTACGTCCTCGCGCACGCTACGAATCGCTCGTAGGTGGAATCATGGCCCGAGAGCATCCATTTCTGATATCCTCCTAGTTTTGTCTTCGATGATTATACTTGGCATGCTGACGGCAGGCCATACTCAGCTCACAATGGCGAGCTCATTCCATCTCGCATACCTTTAAACGCGATTATTGAGGGTAAAGGACCACTTGGTCATTGGGTGTGATAATGCTGACGACAATCAAGGACCATTGGCTGGTGGAGAACTCCCCCCAGACGACAACACTCCTCGAGCGGTGTACAAGGACTTTTTCTACAAAGTTTGCCCAAATCCAACCATACTGCGATTAATCGATGTCGGTGGATGGAACGATGGCGATACAGTCAAATTCATCATGGATAAATGGGTAGAAAAGATCAAGTCGATCGAGGACCCTTGTCTACAGTTTGAAGAGCTATCCCCTGACAAACAGATATTCAATGTCCTGTGAGTGCTCAGCAGGATGCATCAGCGTAAAAATGACGAATCTTGCAGGGTGTACGGTCAAAAAGAGCGTCTTCAGAGTATCTGGCCATACATGTCCAGCTTACCTGTGTTGACCCAATGGGGATGGTCGTCCTTGATTCACGATGCCTTTGCCGCAAATCGAAAAGCCATCTACCCCCCTTCCCTAGACTGGCCACAGGTTTGGGATTCTAGAGTGAACCAGGCTATGGCTGGCCTGCTTGTAATCCATGTGCGACGAGGAGACTTTGACAGGCACTGCGAATTTCTTGCCAGTTGGAACGCGGACTGGAGTGCGTTTAATTCCTTCCCAGAGTTGCCCGACAAGTACGATCGGGCTAACTCGGACCCACGAGATTCTCCGGAGAATCGTCGAGCCTACATGGCCCACTGCTATCCCAGCATTGAATACATGGTCGAGAAAATCGCAAAAGTACGGGAGGAGACGCATGGTCCTCTCGATCATCTCTATATCATGACGAACGGTGATAACGCTTTCGTTGCGCACCTTCAAACGGCGATGGGCAAGCTAGGGGGTTGGAAGCATATGGGAAGCAATCTCGATCTAAGCTTGACCTGGGAACAAAAGTTCGTTGCTCAAGCAGTGGATATGCTTGTGGCGCAGAGAGCGCACGTATTCATAGGGAACGGGGTGAGTTTACCTTCAAGTTTTTGGCTTGCCGTATCTTTACTGATAAACCGTCGCAGTGGTCTAGCCTTACTTCGAACGTAGTGATGCTTCGCTATTTAGACGGACTGCCTCCAGAGAACAATCGGTTCTGGTAATCTATTGTATTATACCCTAGATCATGTCGATACCACGTAGTCAAGGTAGTAGACTAATACCCCGTTTGGAAGGGCACTGCAAAGGAGTTCGCCCCTCAACGTCGACGTTCAACGTCTCAACCAACACTCGACTGGACTCCAGTCCAGATCACAATCCGTTGAACAACTAACTCGTTGGTAGACGGGTCAAAGGCTACACCTAGACGTAGCCATCATGTCCACGATATCAACACAGCTGCGCCATTTCAAGGAGCCCTCAAAGGAACAGCTACTTCATCTCTTCTTCTCAATACCTGAAGTGCCTACGGCCTCGCCTGCCAAAGATGGTGACAACCAAATCGCTTCAGAGATCGAGAAGATGGATATCAATACAGTGCTTAGCTTCGGCGAGGATGGCGTCGAGGATTCATACGTGAGTTTGTGCTCTGTCATCTCCCAGGGCCGGGCAGGCGACTGAACGTGACGTGTTCTAGGCAGGGAAACTGCATCTCATCCCGCCATACCTCGCCTTCGCCTCCCTCGACCGCAAATCAGTCCGGTTCACCCTACCTCTTTCGACCATACGACGCGTGGAGCGACTCAATACCCGGGCTGGCGTTTATGCACTCAGTCTATCCACCTGGCATGGCATGAAGATCGTGCGTCCTCGTTTTTGTTCGCGCGACATGCTCACCAGCACTTCCTCAGATCGTCCAACTGACCTCTCTACGGCCGACCGCAGATACGTTCTGCGCCCTCTTGCGTGAAGCGCTCAAGGTAGAGCTCCAACGCGGTCAGATGAAGGCTGTCAAGGGCTTCGTCAAGACGTGCTACTCGGAAGCACTCCTCTCGACCACCTCGTCGGTCGCTGATAACGAGCGTGAAGACGGCAGTCTGATCGCAGAGAACAAGGAAGAAGGATCGCCAGCTCCAGAAGCCGACTATCATGGGGGTCTCGGGTTGAAGTTTAGGTTTCCGGGTGATCCGAAGAAGTGAGCTATTTTCATGTGTCCTGCGCGCTCGATCCTGAACGAGACATGTCAGATTGCGAGAAGCGTCCAAGATCAAGCTTTGGACGACGTACCTTCGGAGTGAGTCCATCGTCGAAGATGCGTGTCTGTGATAACGTTCGGCACAGCGCACGGTCGCAACCTCACGCTGCTGAGATACCCTCAATGCACGCGACTCGTGCAGGTCGGGCTGCCCAATCGACTTCGTGGCGAGATCTGGGAAACCCTCTCTGGCTCGCTCTACCTCCGGTGTACGTACCCAGGTCTGTACGATCAGCTCGTCGAGGAAATCAAGGGCAAGCACAGCACGAGCTTCGAGGATATCGAAAAGGACCTCCACCGTAGTCTTCCGGAATATGCGGGGTATCAATCCCAAGAAGGTATTTCTGCCCTTCGCCGCGTCTTGCAGGCGTATTCGTTCAAGAATCCCGAGGTGGGGTATTGCCAGGTGGGCCGATATGGATTCCTTGCGCCGCTTGTATCATAGACTTTGTCTAGGCCATGAATATTCTTGCTGCAGCGATCCTTATGTGAGTGCTGTTATCCACGTTTTGTCGCTTGGCTCACCGCGCAAAATGCAGTTACATGTCGGAAGAGCAAGCATTCTGGCTCCTTGAAGTTTTGTGCGATCGTCTCTTACCTGGCTACTATAGGTCTGTCTGGATTTACATGCATGCGTCATGGCTGGATTTGACTGGCCTGCTAGTCCAACCATGCACGGAACGCTCCTCGATCAGAGAGTCTTTGAGTCGTTGGTCGAGCGGTGTTTACCCATGATACATGACCACTTTTCGACCGTCGACGTGCAGCTATCGGTAGCGTCTTTGCCGTGGTTCCTGAGTTTGTGCGTATGACCTCTGGCGTGGCACTCTATGTTCACCAGTTAATGCCTCTATCAGATACATCAACAGCATGCCGATGGTATTTGCTTTTCGGATAGTGGACTGTTTCTTCTGCATGGGCCCAAAGGTGCTGTTTCAAGTTGGGTACGATTTCTCCCGACATCTATGATGGAACATTTCGCTGACCCCATCCACAGACTCGGTCAGTGTAATCGCCCTGTTCAGACTGCCGCTCATATCTCTTGTGCATGATAGCGATCCTCAAGATCAATGGCGAACAGTTGTTGCAGATTCAGGACGACGGCGGGTTCTTGAAGTAAGCATGTGACTCCTCGCATCAGGAGCATTACCTCTGATACGCTTCAGCTTGATGAGAGAGTACTTTGCATCTCTCGGGGACTCTGCACACCCAGAGTCGTCAGACCCTAGGGCCCGTGCCATCACGCGCTTCCAAGAGCTCCTCCTAGTATCCTTCCGTGAGTTTGCAGTGATAACAGACGAAACGATTCTCTCCGAGCGGCGCAAATACCGCAACGAAATTATCAATAGCATCGAGATGTTCTCGAAACGGGCTGCAGTCCGGAATCTCAAGACGTTTGCACGGTTTAAGAAGGACCAAGTGGGCCTGATCTACGACGCGTTATACAAGGTGATGTGTGTGGAGCCACCCCCGACCAATGTCACTCCACCGCCCTCGTTGCTCGTCACCACGGATAGCATCCAAGAAAGGCCTGAAACGAGAATTGGACTCAAGACTTTCAGGGTGTTCCTGAGCGAGGTCTTGACCTGGGCACGGGATGAAAAGATCGTCATCAATGGGTTTCAGGTGCTGGACACCTCTCCCCGTATTTCCAGGTTCCTTGCTCATTTCCCGGCTAGCAACGCATCGATCGCGAGGTCGCAGAACACGAGCTTATTGATAGGCTTTTCTACTTCTGGGATACTGCTTGTAGGGGGACTTTGTCATTACAGGTAGGTTCCGTGTCCGAGTCGGCATGCTTCGAGTGCTTACTTGACGCTAGGACCTAGTTTCTGGGTTGGACGGCGTCATGTTTAATGATCTAATGGACAACATAGAATGGTTCTTCAACCTACACGACAAGAACAAGGATGGATATCTGACCAAGGACGAAGTGCTGACATTGTCCGAATCTTTCTTGGTGAGCATAGTGGAGCGTGCACGTGTCTATCTCATGGAGCACCTCTAGTTCATTTTCCGCCATGAAATTGGTGATGCCTATCTGGGCGCGGTTAGCCGCTTCATGACGAACGCCTTTGAATACGGCGATACCCTCTTACCACAAGAAACGAACAGTGAGACCGGGAAAACTGAGCCGCAGCAAATAGGTCACAATCAACCATACCTCAATCTTGCAACGTATGCTACGTGCTAGCGGACCTGGATCATATCGCTGATCGTCATATAAACAGCTTCCGAATGGTCGTCTTGGCAGATGAAGTTTTGGAATCATTCTTCGAGACGGACTTGTCGGCGTCGTTCAAGCTCGAGTCGGTTCCAGACCTGGAGCTACCCACATCCGGCGGAGGCTTCTTGGATGACCTCTGGTCCAACATCGCGACGGAGGACAACAAGAAGATGTTCCATAAACTGAGCGACGAGCTCGGCAAGACGATCGGGAAACACCAGGTGATCTACCGGCCCACGATCGGGCGGTACACCACGCTGGAGGAGCCCAAGGCGCGGGAGCCGCTCGTCCCGTCCAAGTCGAGCTTGGCGTCCAGCAGCTCGGACGCGACGCTGACGATCGACGCGACCGTTGCGCAGGAGGGCGCCCCGGGCTCGGCCATGTTGTCGGCGTTCTCGCCGATGCCACACGTCAAGGCGGTGAATGCGGCGTTTATGGAGCGGACGCCGTTCGCGATCGACGATGCGGCGGACGATGACGACAGTGATCTGGACTTGGTGCATGGCGAGGACGACGAGGAGGTCATGGACGAGGTCGACGCGTTCCTCGAGGCGCATGATTCTGGGCTTTCGGAAGCCGACAAGCAGGTTGCCAAGGGTGAGCACCCTGGGTTCGTATGTCGCTTTGGTCTCGTGCTCATGTCTGCGCTACCCCAGATCTCGTGAACGCCAAGCCCGTGTGAGCGCCAACGGGAGGACGACGACGACGTTTTTTGTATACTTTTTTACTGCACGCACGTTTCCTGCAGACATGGGAGGTTTATTCTACGGCGGAATATTTATTTATCGATACAGGAAGCTGTCAAGGAAAAATTCATGGATAAATCCAGAGATGTATATTTTCACGTAGGTGGTCCTCGATCAGACCATATTCGAATGGCAAGGTCTGGGTCTATGGAGCCGGACGCGATCATATTTTGATGAGGATGGGTCTGCAGAGAGCGGCATTCAGATGTACAGCTTGGTAAAGCGGATGACGTCTTACAGCGACAGCGACGACGACACCTGGAAGCATGCTCATGAGCACGCGGCAAGTGCTACTGAGGTTATCCAACGTACCAGAATGGGACTCCAAAGTTTGTGCGACCTCGCGACTCTGCAAGTCCCAAATATACACTTTGTTGTCTTCGCTACCAGACACGATCCATTTTCCGCCCGTCACACTGAAGCAGGCTGCGATGCAGTATTTTTCGTTTCGATGACCCGTGTACGTTTTCAGACACCGAGAGGTGTGGTAATCCCACAGGCGGATGGCGCTGTCGTGCGCGGTCGACAAGATGTATTTCGAGTTGGGCGAGAACTGCACGTGCTGA
This sequence comes from Tylopilus microsporus, assembly GCA_038093755.1. Classification (NCBI taxonomy): domain Eukaryota; kingdom Fungi; phylum Basidiomycota; class Agaricomycetes; order Boletales; family Boletaceae; genus Tylopilus; species Tylopilus microsporus. Next base: position 7,747 of record JBBPSU010000015.1, on the reverse strand, counting down.
CTGGGTCGCGTGAGGCCATCTGGCTTTGATGGAAGTGGTAGCGAACATGGCCTACCATATGGCGTCGTTGCCTTCGGTCAGGGTCTTGAGACATTGTCCTGTGCTGGTGTTCCAGATCCGGCTGCCAAGTCTACAATGAGCGATCGCGTCGACGAGATGATGCGGACGCACATCAATCCATCTAGCCCACAGGAGACGACGAGCGTCGCATCTCGGTTGAAATGCACGGCGGTCACATAATCCATGTGGCCGTTCAACGTTTTCGTGCACTTCCCTGAGATTGCATAGTCAGACGGGAAAGAAAATGATGCGAGATACGACACCTTTGGTGACGTTCCATATCCGAACGTCTCCGTCACAGCCGCCAGATACCAGCAAATCAGACGCGACGCTATAGTTGACGCAAAACACGAATTTCGAGTGACCGCGGAGGTGTTTCGTGGTCAGGCCCTAGGGCGCATTATACATTTCAGGAGAACGTGCGAGGAACGGAAGACGCACGGTGTCTACGTTCCATATGCGTATCGTCGTGTCGTCCGAGGCGGATGCGAGGTACGTGCCGTCCGTGGACCATGCGACGTCTGAGAGTCCCTTGGTGTGACCGCTCAGGTTGCGGATCAGTTCTCCGGTGAACGGGGACCATATCTTGATCACGTTGTCAGCGGCTACATGTCGACCTGGTCTAGGACGGAAAGACGTATGAGGGCGTGAAGAGGCGTACCGCATGATGCGAGAAGCGTCCCGTCAGGGCTGAACTTGACGGCGGAGGGGGATTGTGTGTGGCCTCGTAGAGTATGTCTGAGTTGGTAGTTGGGTCGTTCGCGATGGGTGGAGACGGGCTGAACGACTGGAGCGGGTGGTTGTACGTTTGCCGGGGGTGGGACAGGGACAGGGACAGGGACAGGTGGAGGCTTGTCTGGAACTTGAGGATCGTCTTCTGTAGTTTGTGAAGCGTTATCGTCGTCCGTTGTGGATTCGTCCATACCGGCTAGCGGGTCGATCGAAGAATACGATAAACCTTGGTGGACGAGTGTGCGCATGTTTGGCAAAGGCTTCAGGAAATAACAAGACCAAACAAACCTTCAGTCCAACACCTTCACCCACTGGTGGCACTGCTCATGTCATGGTTGCTCTGCCCCCGCTGCACAAGTCGGATTAACTCGCGACTAAAACTTTGCCGTACATGGTCAAGGGATGGTTCCACGAAATCAAGGACGGTATTCCAATCCTCCGGTTCTGCCGAGTTCCTTGCATCTGTAACGGACGCAAGCTCATTCCCGCGATTTAATCGGCTGCCAGAAGTAAGTTCAAGCTTAATCTTCCTTATATTATGATTGACTTCCTATAAAGGTCGTTGTGACTGGTGAGCAAGCCAATTGTAGTTTTCTTGCTTGGGCGACACTCTTATCTGCCAGGTAGAGCGAATGTTGGCAAGTCATCCTTGCTCAACGCAGTTGTTGGGCGCAAAGACCTTCTTTTTACAAGCAAGAAGGCTGTCAGTAAAAAAAATTTACGTTCTCGTGCCGTGGTTTACAATCATTCATAGGGTCGCACGCAAACCTTGAACTTTTTTAGAGTTGGCCCTCACTCCGGTAAGCTGATTGTTGTAGATTCCCCTGGATACGGGTCACGAGGTCGCTCGGAATGGGGTGCTGTATTGAACCACTATATCACAAATCGTGAAGAGTGAGTGATACACTACATCAGTTTATGCGTTTCATCGACTTGGGCAATATCCCAGGCTGCGCCGGATATACATACTATTATCCGCCCCTCACGGTCTCAGATCCACCGATGAAGCCATGCTCGCTGAATTGGATGCTCAGGTTCAGCAATCGGGCGGAACAAAATTTACATTGCAGGCAATAATCACGAAAGCGGACCAACTAGGAGATTCGGGTTGGAATCAGGTAGACCAAATGAAGACCGCCATATTTCAAGCTGCTCCTACATGTCTCCCGTCGATCATCACTGCCTGCCCACCTAAAGGCCCCAAGTTTGGTATTGAACTGGTCCGTAAATCGATTACTGATTGTTGTGGACTATGATCCTGCAATCAGCTATCTCTTCGAGAACAATATTATAATACAGTTTTCGTGTTCTTATCCCTTTACCGTTATAAATACTACCACCCTGACACACAGCGACCCTCATCATCATATTCAGCTATTCGAGCTGGATCAATCCAGAAGAGTTTATCCGCTATGAAACATGAACTTTACGACTTGCCTTTCATCCATGTGATATGAATTGTACCCGTGGTTTATGTCTTCAGTCGGAATTGCTGATTGTGGCAGCCAGAACCTGACGGCATGCTTGGATTATGCGGACCAGCGGCTTACAACCTAGGTGACAAATGCAGATGGAATCTGATATCTATATTTTCGCTGCGGTTCCCATGAAACCGTATTCTGGCAGTGTATACTAGTTCTTTCATGCTCCTTCAACTGGAAAATCAGGCAAACACATACCTTCCTAGATCCACGACATTGACATTTTCCCTATGGCGTTAGGTGGAGGCTCCGCAATCCGTGCCAAGCATCTCCTTTCGTTCTTCGTTGATACTCAACATTCTCGTCCCCCAACTTTTTCCCCCTCGTCGCCAACTCGCCACCATCGCTTTGCTTGCATGTTCGTTTGCAGAGGTGAGAATTCTCATGTCTTGGAAAGCGTGATCCGAAAAGCCCCATAGATGGTCATATTCGATGAATTGTTTGCAGCCTCCCAGTCCCAGGTACGCGTGTCACTTTCGTCGCTCAAGGACATGGGACGCTGCTCACCTATGGTATCTGTCGACATGCCTGCTCTCTCTGACATGCAGTAATAACCCACACACGATCTCACGACACCTTGGGAGTGTCGTTTCATCACCAGACGTTTTCTAGCGACGTCTCTCATTTAGACACGCACATCGGTCCAGCCTCTGCGGATTCCCAAAGACGGGGTCTTCCACACCTGTAGATCTCTTACATGTTCTTCCGTTGTTTTGGTACGTAGATGATAGACACGTCTCGCTTATGCGCTTTTATGCAGGCCGCTTGCAAGCCAGCGAGGCACACCAGGCGTATTCGCTGTGTTTCCCGACAAGGTCGCATTATAATGCGATCGTGCGTCCCGAAAGACTGGGTTCGGTCTCTCACGGCCAGCGAACAAACGGAAAGATCACGTACCGTGTGCCAGGGCAGGGAGTCAGGGACAACAGGGGGACAACACGCTTGAACGAACGTCGGGGCGCCTGTCGCACGTCACGTCATGTCGGGAAATGATATTCGCGAGAAGCTCAACCTTATCGCACGCAAGGAAGAAGCATCCGCTGTTCGCTGGCGCGCTTCCCAGCGGAACGTATGCGAAGAGGAAGACTCATCACTGTGTAGCTCCGACGTTCGACTACAACCCCCAAGACACCTTCAAAAAAAGCGGGTGCTAGATAACTGCGCCAAATAAAAGCTTCGCGTTATCTCGTTCCTCGATGGATTCATTACGTGCAGGGTATGTGCCACCGTCCGACGGCAAGCACCTCTCACTATCTCACATGGATATACCACGCTTGCAAGCCAACGAGACCGTACTCACCGGCGAGGCTATTCTCTCCCGGAATTCGCACCGACCTACAAGCGAGTCTAATCGCGCGCCCCGAAAGACTGGGTTCGGTCGCCAGCCCAGAGGAGATGTGCCAACTCGGCAAGGCCGGTAATACTTTGGAGCGTCGAGGCTTCAGTGTCACCTGTCACACCCCCACAGTAAAGTCAGAGAATGCATGCCAACCTTATCGCACGTGAAAAGGAAGCTTCAAGGCCTACATCCGTCAGTGGCGTTCCCAATGATGTAAAGAATGAAACACGCAACCTGACAAACAGGAGTTCCAGGTTATCCGCAATACCCGTACTCAAGTACCAGTGCAAAACAATGTCACATTGCTGTGAATACCACGACTACGAGCAGCACAAAACGTCGTTTTTTACTCGAGATCAAAAAGCAAGACCTCTGCGATCCCCTGACCGTCGTTTTCAAGGCGAAGCTCCGCACCTGGCTCGTAGCTCAAGTACGCTCCGTCTCCCTCCCGTAACTCAGCCTGTGGTCCACCAGCGTGCGAGCCGACCCTCAAAGCAATACCTTTTCCTGGGCCTGGGTTGTAGCCGGATTTTTGAATAACATGAAGATACCCTTTCATGGCCCGACCGTTTTTGACGGGCGTATGGACGATCGAGATACCCGGGTGGATCAACGCGGCGTACATCCAAACGTCCGCGCGGATCGGCGCAGGCCCGCTGTCTTCTCTGCGAAGCGACGCTCCCGGGGTGTTATCGGGCGCGACGAGCAGCGCAAAGCGGTTCGTCTTTTCTTGGTCCGTAAAGCGTCTACACGTCGTGGGGTCGAAGATCGGTATGGCCTCTCTGGCAAGCGCGATGTGGAACGTACCTCGTGAAATAGGCGGGCTGGCCGAGACCTTGTCCAGCACGAGGCGTCGCCCACATTTGGCAGAAATAAGCCTCGCTGCCTCCGTGTGCTTTTTCTGAGTGGGAGATGCCGGTACCGGTGGAGGTCATCTGGAGAGCACCACGAGGGAGGACCTCCGTGTTGCCCATGGAATCCTGACTGTTTGAAAGGTTCATCGACGGGGGAGATGTGGTAGAGAGGAGGGATGCTCACTGCTCGAGCTCACCACCGATGATGTAAGAGAATATCTCGTACTGCTGGTGGCTGTGTGTGCCGAACCCGGTGTTGGCGGCGACGCGGTCCTCGTTGAGGATGCGGAGGGCACCAAAGGACTCGTGATTGGGGTCACGGTAGCTGAGGTAGGTGTTTTAGACGCTAGAGACGATATAGGGGTAACGGTGTACGCACCCAGCAAAAGAAAAGGTATGGAAGGTCCTGAGCCAGCCGTGGTCTGCGTGGCCCCGCTCGTTGCTACGGCGCGGGATGATTCTAATGTTTTTGTTGGATTGCATTGTAGGAGTGTTGTTGAACGAGGTGATCGTCAAAAGGAGGGGATGATGTGTGCAAGTAGATCAAAGCTATGCAACCAGGTCTAGTCACGTAGTACGAAAGCACCGGGCTTGTCGCTACGCTGATCAGGAGGGAAATATCGTCGTCTGGTTATTCAGGTGAACTCGCTCGTCGTTCTTATATCCAGCACCGGACTTCATGGGACCGAGTCGGGCTCGTCACTCGCCCCCGAGTCTACCGAGTCTAAGACCTGGTGCCCGAGCTTACCTGGACGACGCAGCCTTTCAGAGCGATCCTGCTACACCCACGCGGTAACACGGACGACGCGAATCCACGCCAACTTCTCCCTTGAATCCGACTCGCTCACAATTAGAACACAGGAAAGTTCTCGTCAACTCAAACGCACGCTAGCAACTGAGCCCCCTCGAAACCGACCTCAAGTCTAAGATCGTGCCCGCCTGTTGCAGTGCAACATGAGTGGACGCGCCATGGCTACGTCGCATAGCGTTTCGGTTTCAACCTGTGCCTCGCCTAACACTGTGCCCGCCCTCTCTCCTGTCTGCTGGGCCTTGTGGCACGACCCGGGCAGTTACAGCGAGATACCAGTTCCCTACCTACGCGACCAGATTGAATCACGCCTAGTTACTGACCGTCGACCACATGGCGGTCCTTGCCTAGGCAGAAGAAACAGACTTGCTTGGCGCCCGCCCTACTACTGGATAAATTAGTCAATTGCGAATTCGCTTCGTCCGACTCGAGTCGACGGAAGCACCATCGATCAGCAAACCCGGGGCCATCAAAAAAAAAAAGGCGCCAGAAACCCGTTTCCCATCCGGAGAAATCCCTGTATCCCCTCCTCGCCCGAGTCAGCCGCACCCGCCAATCAGCATCACCCAAATGGCGAGTGGGTCGTGGCGTAGCACTGGCAGTAACGTTACCATGCCGTTCGCACATGCGGTACGAAAGGATGGAGGGCAAGCCTAGGTTCTGTTGACGGTGACACCCCTGAGGTTGATTGGACAAACGACACGTATTGTTGCGTTGGCCGAGAATTGGTGCAGGGTAGCTCGCGGAGCAGAACGTCTGCTGATGCATTCTCCCGCCTGTGTCAATCGACCCGCCCGGAACGTGTACAACATCCTAGGGAGGGACATGCGTGGAAAGATGTGGGTCAAATGAGCAACGCCGCTCGAATAGGCAGGTGCACATCTGGCTCTCCTGTAATAAATAAAAAACACATGTCAAATACAGAAACTCGTCATCCGTGCAATTAAAAAGCAGTGCGCTTTCTGACGCACCTCCGAAAACATCGTACCCTAGGGGGAGCCCATTTCGATGACGCCTAGACTCCAATGCAAATGTCGTCGACATATTCGCGCGGTCGGAACGCTCCGTTGGCGAAACGTGTTCGATCCGTGACGCAGGCCAGTACAGCCCTACCGCATAGCGTGTTCCCACCCCACAGCGCCTCTCCCCTGACGAGGATCTCATCGTGTGATCCCATCTGTCCCGCAAGGGATACACACACGCGGCCACGGCTTAGATAGACCTATGCATCGTGTGCGGCATCGAGATTTCTTCCCCCAGGCACACCGAGATATTTCTCATGGAGATGATCAGCAGCCCAGTGTGGCGAAGCCCCTGTGATCGGGCGAGCGGGGACATGTTTGAAAAACGACGGAGGACAAGCTCTGCAGCAGAATGAACCTACTCGGTGTTGTCTCCATGTTCACCCTGGTGCCCTTGTTCCGGGGTGGGGAAAGTACTGCCGGATGCGATGACCAAGGAGTCGTGAGTTGGACACGAGCACTCGCCTAAACACATCCCATGACAGGACGAACGTTCTAACTTGAACGCTGCGAGGGAATATTAGCGCCCGTGGGGCAGGTCGCTTGTGATCGTGCTGTTGTATTCAGATCAAGGCCACCGACGCGTTAGCGGGCCCCGAGCAGAACGATTCACGACCGTTTCTCTCAGAATGATCACAGCACCATAACCGACTGATGATCAATGGCGAGAAAAAAAGAACGTTTGTTGGGATGTTCCCCTGACCATAATTAGTCTCTGTCAGTGACATAAGAAAAAAAAACATGTGTCCAATAAGTTTGAACTTTGGTCGTACCCGTCTCCGGTGAGAAAACACGAGGCTGGTTACTGAATCTAGCTGTGCGTCGTCTAGCCATTGCATGGCCGTCGTCAAAAACGTGTCGCCGTACTACTTGCCTCGTGCCAAACTATCCTCTGCTTCGGGGCGCTGGTATGGAAGCTGACTATGTTGACGTCAGCGTCTAAGCCGTCGCCTTAGTGCGTGGGACGCACCAGTACACGCGGCGAGGCACATCTCGGCACACAGCGTCGCTTGACGCGCCCGTTGAACGCCAAACTACGCCACTCTGCCCCTAGTACTTGCCGCACGTCACGCGACAGCCGCACCCGTCGTCGGGGCCGTCCACGCAACGGAATCGCGCGCGTCGAAAGACGGGCATGGTTCACCGGTAGCCCATGGCGACCCACGCAGTCGTTGGCACGCTCGGAGTAGTAAACGGAGCCAAGGGCGACTCGGACGACGATGACAGACTCGGAGCGTTTACGATGCACTGCACCCTCCGAGGTCCTGACCTACATAGACGCCCTACCGGACAGCCTGCGAATCCCGAGGATCGGAGGGGCCATGACGGGGTCGTCTCGCAGGGGCGACCCTCAGTACCGCGACGTCTTCTTGAGTCGGACGGGGGGTCACATGCAGCGTGCGTTACCCCCTATCTCGGATCCGGCCACCAAGACCATGGCAACTCAGAGA
>JBBPSU010000014.1:0-51641 GCA_038093755.1 Tylopilus microsporus | reverse complement strand
ATAGCCGTGCGCAGTCGAGGCTGTACTTATAATAAAGTGGAGTCATACGATGAGCGAATGGAAAAAGAAAGAAGATCATACGATACGTTAGCCAATGAGAGGGGAAAGAAAGGATGAAATCGTAACAACCGTATGACACCACTTTCTTATTCGTACAGCCCCGACTGTGCACGGCTGTGTACGCAGCATAGCTCGTCTATACGTAGTAGTTCATAGCTCAGTCTGTGCGCATTCCCCTACAGTATTTAAACCCATGTAAAGTACCTACGACGACAGTCTTATCCACTTGTTCAAACCTCGTCTTAGACTTGAGTGCGAATTAAGGGTACCACTCCCTATCATCATCTACTCGCTTCGGACTTAACGATTAGTCTTGAAGCCTTGAACACTGGTCGTTTGTTGTCTTGCCCTCGAGCGTTACGACTCTAAGTCTAGGTCGTTACAATATATGATATTTCTGTAAATTTTCCATAGGGGGTTTTTCCTGATGAAAAGAGAACACTGCCATTGCTTTTGTTGCAACAATGCTCTCTACACCCTCTGATCACCTGATCAGATAACAACAGTCTTGATGCAAGGCAGAACAGTTTTATGCATCTTGAAGCTTATTGAAATAAGGACAATGCTCCTTAACATTGAACAAGGCTGCAACCTCAAACTATCCAGCCTGAGCATTGTTGTTATTGGCAGCCAGAGTTTGGGAAGAAGCTCACTGCCCCCTCACCTCATGCCACCTCTTGCCTGTATGTTCATGTGTGTGCCCTCTCATCTTCACACTGCCTCATCCTCCCCCCTTGCTTTTGCTTGCACCTCACCTCACCTCACCTTATCCCACAGCACTTGCATTCACAAGTATAAGGGTTCACCTGCATAGTTTCCTAATTAAGGTTACCTCAGAGACTTGAAATCAATTCAGTCCAGGGAGGCATTATAAATGTATTGGGTCATGCCACAGATATGGTGCTTCACAACTAGTCATAGATACAGGATGAAATCTAATGTGATATTGAGAGACTTAGAAAAGTTGTGAGTAAACTGTCTGAAATAGAAACCTTCAGAGGCTCAGAGAGAAAACAGAAACTGGACATAGTAAGATTACTATACCACCAGTGGTAGGAATTGTAACCATCCTTCCAAAATATTGGTATTTTGGCTCCCACCTTTTAACTGTTGAACACATCAGGCTGGTTGCTATTAAACATAAACACATTGTCCTATACCTTGATGACATCCAGAAATGCAGGGATGCACTAACCAAGACTAGTATGTCAATATTCACATTTGAATGATTGACTTATAAATATGAGAAAACCGATAAGAAAACCAAAGGGAAAAAAAAGGAAAATAATGTACCTATGCTAACACAAAAGAAGCCTTTTTGACATCCTAGGGCAGAAAAGGCCTTGTGATCCTATGTTCATGGTAAAAAACATCCACAGTGCTAACCCATATGCTGGACAATGGATTGCCAACCATCAGATACAAAAATTGACAGATAATATAACCATTGAACCAGTTCACATGGGGGTTTGCTGTGTTGTGCCATAGCATATAGCCCAGTCTGTCCCACCTTTGGTCATGGTAAGAGCAATCTCATTGGAACCTCCTCTGAAGTACTAGAATGACCAAGAAGCCCATGGCATGACAAAATCAGACACTAGGAACCTGTCAACAGCATTGTAGACCTTGAGCAAGTACTAGTACATGATAGGAACATTGCAAACCTGAAGTTTCAGTAAAGACAGAATTAGTGAATAAGGAAGTGCACTACTCACTTGACATAAGACCACACTGCAGAAAGGATGTTCCTTAGTGAATAACACTGGGATGAGGTCTTTATGCCATTTGAGCTCAACCAGGACTGTCAGTATAATTAGCTGTTAGTATGTCAATGATCTGAATACAAGGAATGTACTTCCATCCTGAAGAAAAAGGTGATGTGGGTATCTCTGGTGGGAGGCAATCATCCTGTTAACAAGCATGTCAATTGTATGCTGTTGGAGTCCAAATGTTGTGGCAAGCTGATCCAGCACAGGCTCATTGAGCATGAAATTAGTGATGGTGATGACACAGTTGAGTGAAAGTAGCCACCACTTTCTGGCTAGGTAAATGAATATCATGAAAAATTGGCTAGAGGAAATTGGATCAAGTGTGCAATTGAATGAAGTATTGATGTACCAGGGTGGTCAGAGTAATCACTTCCCACTGGGGGTCCAATGGACTATGGCTCACTGGCAGGAGGGAGCTCTGGCCCTTTGGGCTCAGGACTCAGATGTAAGGAAGGGGAACAGATTCAAGAGGGAACTCTGGATGGAACCACTGGCATTCTTGTATACCAGGTTCAGACATGAAGAGAAAGGAACTTAGTACTAGTCAATGGCTTATTATTCAACAATGAAGTGTCACACTGACTTGGGACATTTGCCCAAAAGTATCGTTCAGCTACTGCAGATATTATTTTACTTGTATTACTCCCAATTGGCCTTATGTTATTGCCTCCAAATGGATTTCCAGTCACAGTACATCATGGTTAGTTAACTGGTTACCAGATTCCCAATAGCTGAGTGAACTCACTAAGTGGGTACTAGTACATCATAATACACCCCAGTGATCACATCCATCATCCATCATTATCATTAATAAGTCACCAAACACCCAATCTGGTTTCACACAAACTTCCCAAATCCTAAGATGCAGCACATTTGTACATTCAATCATATTGATTCCACTTGGGCTGCTTGGCATCAACTCATTCTATATGATGAGTCCTCTGACATGAATGATAAACAGTATCAAGAACTTAGAATGGCAGGTCTTCAAGTCATTGATTGACTGGATTGTCATTGGTGAGATGCTCACAGGATTTGGCACATGAGGGGCAGACCCCAAGGGAGTGACTGCATCTTTTTGCCTATCATTGCCTTGCCTCACCCTGATGATGTGAAACTCCTTTGTGTACCAGTGGATTGGACAAGTGATCCCAATCCATGCAAAATACCTCCCTTCCTCACCCATGACACGCATTTCCTAGATCCAATCCACACCCTCACTGACTCATTGATCAGGCCTGCATGTAAACATGTGGATGGACACACTGTGACTCATGGTGTCTGGCTTCTCAGATGTGTCTCATTCTCATTATGTTTTATGTGCAACCTCATATCTAGCATATGCATGACCTGCTGTGAGTGCACAACAAGCAATCTGCCACAACCACAGCCACATGCTTCCTCTGAACCTGCCAGCATCAGAGCAACCAGTTTTTAGGGTCTCCACTCACCCTGAATATCATGTATCAATAGTTGGCTGATGTGCATAACCCTGATAAGAAGCTGATCCCCTTCCCACATTTGATCAAAGAAAACACACTGAAAAGGTTAGGAGAATATGGTAGAGTTATGAAGATGTACTTTGTGATGTCATTCCTTATGCTCTTTTGTGTGTCTCTAATCAGATCCTTCAAAGGTTGATAGTCCTATAATCTTTCTGTGAGGTTTGTTAGTACTTGTCAGGACTCCTCACAACTTATTGGTTTGCAAATACAGTGTTCACAATCAAGTCCTTCCTCCAGTCATCCAAATGCAATGAGGTAGGAGGTCTCCTGCCAGCAGTCATGAATACCACAGCACCAGTGCACAAGCACTGTTCAGGTTACTTAATCTCTGTGATCAGGGTGTGGTGGCACCATATCCTTAACTGAGATCACACCAACACTTCAGGCCTTCAAAGGTCCTGTCTATTTGTATTGTCAAATAGATAAGTAGGGTACCTAGTTGTAACGACCTAGACTTCGAGTCGTAACACTCGAGGGCAAGACAACAATCAATCAGTGTTTTAAGGCTTCAAGACTAATCGTCAAGTCTGAAGCGAGTAGAAGAGGATAGGGAGCGGTACCCTTAATTCGCACTCAAGCCTAAGACAAGGATTGAACAAATGGATAAGACTATCGTCGTAGGTACTTTACATGGGTTTAAATACTGGGACAAGACGAGCACAGACCAAGTTATGAACTACTATGTATGGATGAGTGATGCTGCGTACACAGCCATGCACAGTCGAGGCTGTACGAGTAGGAAAGTGGAGTCATGCGATAAACCAATGGAAAAAGGAAAGGGAAACATATGATACGTTAGCCAATGAGAAGGATGAAGAAAGACAAAATCATAACACTAGTCATATGCCCTCATTAGACTAGTAGTAGTACAAAGGACATCTGGACAGAGTCCATGCATGTCTGCAGTCAGTCTGCACTGGACTAGATGCTTAGGATACAGCATATATACCAGGAAAGCCTTCCTAATATAATAGAACAAGTTCTGTCTCTCTCTCCCACTTTTAGTGATTCACTCATACCACCCAAGTAAGTCTGATGACCCTCCCTCACATATACATGCTCTGCTTGACATGTATCTGATCTGTGGCACAGTCCAAGGGTTGGATGGGTACTGATACTTTGTATTCCCACAGCTTACAAGATTGTGGAAGTGAAAGTTGCAGAAAAAGCATAAGAAGCTGAAGTCATACTAGCAATCATCAAATCAGTACATGCTCATGTATGTCTGTTTCTTTTCATTTGAAACTTGATGAGGTCCACCCAAAGCCATCTACACCTCCTTTTAGCTTACAGATCATCCTTTGTGATCTCTTCTTTCCCAACAACATTTACATCGCAGCTACATATAAGCCTACTATGCCACTTGCACCTCTTAGAACAGATGAGCCTCATCCACAATGTCCTTAAGCAGAGTTTTCCATATCATCATGATCTTTGCAATGTCAAAATCCTCACAATCAGTCACAGCACTGGAGCATATGCCATTCTGCAGCAACAACAACATTTTGTTCCTTGGTAGGCTTGTCAACTCCTTTTGATGCATTATATTCATTTATCATCTCCACAACAGCTGGCAAAGGGTTAGTTGCATGTTCATGTGCTGGCACATTTGATGTTCACTTTGATCCTCAACAGGAGATAGCAGCATTCTTATTCTATATTATGTGTATGAGTTTACTGCAGATACCATAACAGATAGATGCTGCTGTGCAGCCAGCAAAATTGCACTGATGAAGGTCTTGATATAGCTTGAAAGTTCCCAACTGCATGAATAAATATTAACATGATAGCAGCCATAGTTGAGGGCTGTGGCTTCATCAATGTTTATGGCTGAACCAGAGAGTATGCATATGCCTGCTACCTTTGCTTTGTAGGCAAGACCAACACCACAGAAGTCATTCCTGGCAGCAGTGATCTGACCAGCACAGTGAGTGCCATGGCAATTGTCTGCAAGAATGGGTTTGAGAAGAGGGATATAGTGGTTGAAGTCATAGGAATGTTCAGTGTCCTGTGAGAAATGAGGAGTGGACAGGATGAATCATACAATAGCACAGAAGACATACAAAAGTTGTCTGCAAGATCCTGCTTGTGTAATCAAGGCCATCATCAATGAGTGAAGTAGTGACACCATGGCTGGTGATGCTAATTTCCCAAAGACCAGTGATATTCATCATATGTTTGGAAAACTCATTGTTGACAATGTGCCACATTGGGCAAAGAGAGGGCCTGTGAAGCTGAGATGGGCAGCAATAGCTTCCAAGTTTGTGGATGACTCTAAAGGATGAGTGGCAGTGCATGTTCAATTGGTGTAGAATGCTCAAATAGGTTAATGGTGGAGAAAACACTGCAGGGGTGGTAATTGTGGAGTTGGCTGGTGGACTGCAAATAGAGAGAGTCATAGTGTGGGCATAGAGAAGGCATACATTGGGAAGTTTGCTGACATGACCAACAAGCTTAGTCTACTTTGTGCCTCAAATTTGTTGCACATGTGACTATTGCCAAGGCTTGCTTCTCTTCTTACTGATACTAGTATAACTCTACCCTCCCTGCTGCCATCCACAGCATCCCCACTATGCACAAGTGCAATCATGACAGCTTTCAACAATTTTATCTCAACTACAATCCTGTCTGACATCTATTTTCTCCATTGCTGACTGCATCACCAAACTCAGCATGGCCACCTTGCTTGTCCTTCTTCCCTTTGGCTTTGTTGTCCTTTGCTGCACCCACCACATCACTCCTGTCTGCCACTGGCCCTAGTGTCAGCTCCTTGCAGCTTATTTCCCAGGGCCCCAAGCACACAAGCCTTACCACTGCCAAGACATGCCTGTAAGTGTTCCACCCATCCTCACAGCTCACTGTCTTGGCAGGTGTTGACTCCCATCCTGGACCAACCAGTGTTGTACCCCCCTCTCTCTTCCCACACATCAATGGCCCCCTTGTAGTCTTATTCTTGCATTTACCAATACCCTCTCTTCTCTCCACTTGTGCTTAGCAAAGTCCAAAGAAGCCCTGAAATTGTGGACCATGGTTAACACAAGGAAACAAACATATAAATCTGAATCAGACAGTGATGATGAACTGCCATAAAAATGATAAGTAGTGTGGGATGCAAGTATGACTCATCTCAGGGGTCCTGAGAAGAAAAAAAGAAAAAGGGGTTGCTCAAACCTATCTCAAGTGTGTGCAAGACAGTCCAGAGTGTGGGAGACATGGAACAGATGTCCAGAATGGAACCAGATAACATGAAACTGGAACTGGAAATGCATGGGAAGATGTTGAAGATGAAGAAAAAAAAAAAAAGGAGAGACAACTCAGAAACAATCCTGCACATGGGCAGAAGACCTTCAGACTGCAAGAAGATGTATATAGTCATCACTAGACAAAGTTTTTTAAGTTCTTTGGACTGTATAGCATCTATTGGAAAAACCTCAAGGGCCCTATCACCCTTGTCAGAAGCAAATGAAAATAAAAAGGGCTGCCTCTATGATATGGCAGTGACAGCAGTTCAGGTCTAAAGCCTTGGTGTATAATGTCCAAAGTGAAATGTACAATGGAAGTGAGTCTGGACACTCCAGAAATGGATGGATCATATGGACAAGGAACAGATACAAATGGATTGACATGGATTGGGATAGATGGACACAGATTGATGTGGGACAACAACCTAGAAAGCTGTGGAAAAGGTGTTTGCAATCATAGAGAGTGACAAACTCCTACATTCAAGGGGGACTTACAGTAGTTTCTAGCTTTAGCTTTGATATCAACTTAGATATTATCCTCTGTCTTCCACACTCCAAATCTATCTTGTTCCCCTGTGATCTACCAAGTCCTAGTGACTCCAATCGACCTCCAACCATCTGCTCTGAAATCCAAGGCACAAGACCAAGCAAGGAGGCAGCACACAAGCTGAACCCAATGCCTCATTCCAACCACAACTCTGGAGTTCTGGAGTTCATCAGAGGATAAGTTCCAGTCCTAACAGCATGTCAGACTACTCAGGACCCATGTACCTCTTTGAATCATGTATAATTCCCTCATCATGTAATTTCATTGATCATGTATGATGGCTTCGGGTGAATTTTAGTGTGCCCATCATTTATTATTCAGTTGTGCAACCCCAGCGAAATTCAGTAAGAAAAATTATGACTAATAATTGAAATCTATTCATGGATTTCAGTGCACATATCATTTATTATTGTTATGATTGTTTACTTCTTGGTCACTGTGCAACTTCTTTCCCTTTTTCTCTTGTCATCACCTTATACATTGTATGATGCCCAGTTTCCTTTTTCTCATTGGCTCACCTAATGTTTCCCAATATTCTCTCATTTTCCTTGTACCATACACAGGCATAATCTGTGCACCTTCCTGCACCTATATCTAGGTTCTAGTCTGTACTTGTATGCCCTAAGTTAGACCTTGCGAAACTACTAGTAGCATCTAACCACTTTGTCAAAACTCCTCTTTGAACAAATGTATTCTTGAACTTCCTTAGTCATCTAAAGTCTCTTGACAATTCTCGGAACCTTAGTCTTCATGCTACTATTGAGTGCACACTATTGACCTCAAGGACTCCCCTTGAATGGAAGACCTCTCTGTTCCTTTGACATTAGAACTATTTGCACTTCAACTGCCCTTCCGGTAGTTGTAACAAAAGGTCTAACTTGAACTTGGCTTGATGAGGCTATCATCGAATAGTCCCCCACCATTCCACCAAAGGTACCCCTCAACCCCCTCTGGTTCTCTCTGTGAACCACACAACCAACTGACTCTCCCCCCACCATGTTGCCTCCAAACCTGAAGTATCCATTGATCCTGACACCACCCTCCTCTCTTAGCAAGAGCAGGACGAAACCTTGAACCTCTCCCATGAACTTTCCCATGCAACCACCCTCCCTCGCATCCCCACTCCCCCTTCTCCTACCCCTCAAACTACAGAACCAGTCTTTCCCCCACACCTCCTGTCTAACCCCGTTGGACCACCATCCATCTGTAGACTGCACCTTGCCCTCTTCACTCTGACTTAGACCTTACCAGATGACATGTCCTTGAAACCCTCTGAACTCCACCTTGGCACCCCTAAACACTATGATGGATTCCCTGAGAATGCCTCCTCATGGTTAGGCACTGTAACCTGGTACCTCATCATCAACAATAAGGTCTACAACAATGACAACAAAAAGATCACCTTCACCTTGTCCTACATGACAAAGAAAGCAGCATTGACCTGGGCCTCCACCTTCCAGGAATTAGCCCTCACTAAGACCACCCTAGGAACCTGGGATGAATTTGTCACCCAGTTTAAAAAATCCTTTGAAAAGTTGGACACCAAGACAGATGCCCTTGCCTGGCTGTCCACCACTCATGTAGTCAAAAAAAGGACCCAAAGATGGGAAGAATGTGCTATGAACCCACCCTGGAAAACTATATCTCTGAATTCCAGAACTATGCCACTCATGCCAGGTTAACAGATACCAAAGATGCCTCCGTCCTCGTAGCCTTCTTCTTTGCCAGAATCCCCATTCCCACCATGTGTCGCATCTACCAGATGGATACCGTTCCCACACTGTGGAAGCTTGGCAGGATCATACCAGACAATACCATAACCAATGGGTCCAATCCCAGGAAATCGCCTCCCACCACAATAACTCCTGTCAAGCTTTTACCCCCTTCTACACCTCTTCCACCAATACCCATACCCCTGCCAAAGATCCAAATGCCATGGACATAGATGCCATTCAAGTCACTAAACTTACCCCAGAAGAGCAAAAGAAATGTATCGAGCAAGGGCTATGCTTCCACTGCAGGAAGAAAGGATACCTATCCACAGCATGCCCCATGTTTGTTACGATTTCTTTTACTCTTTCCTTTTCTCTCATTCCTATTGGTTTATTTATCATATGATCCTTTTACTTTTTCTCATTGAACAACGTATGACACCACTTCCTCGTTACTATACTCAGTTGTACAGCATTGACTGCACATAGCTGCATATGCAGCATCGCTCGTCCATACTAAGTAGTTCATAGCTTGGTCTGTGCATTTCTGGTTCCAGTATTTAAAGACCATGTATTCTGTCGTATTCGGTAGTCTTATCCACTTGTTTTCTCTCATCCTAGGACTTGGGAGTGAATTAAGGATACCGCTCTACTCTATTATCTCTCTCTACTCACTTTAAGCTTGACAATTAGCTTTAAAGCCTTGAACACTGGTTATACGATTGTTGTCTTGCCCTCGAGCGTCACGACTCAAGCTAGGTCGTTACAATGTTTCTGTTGACCAAAAGAGTCCAGAAGGTCAAGGAAGTCCCAAAGCTGGTAGAAACAGAAGATGAAGGAGAAGAGATAACAGTCAGAAGGATTGCCTTCTCAGTCCCTAACCAGGATTTTTGAAACAGGAGTCTTATTTGATGCAAGATTCCCTTGTAACGTGTGCCTCTGTAACTGTATGATCTAAATCTATGCAAATCCCAGTTCAAGTCATCATACCCATGCACACTATGAAAGCCATCAACACCCAAGCCCTCATTGACAGTGGAGCAGAGATCTCCTGCATCAATTGGAACTTCATAAAGAAACATTCCATTCCCACAAAGAAACTTGACATCCCCATCCATGTCCACAATGTCGATAGATCCATCAACAAAAATGAAGATGTCCGCTTCACCTGCAACCTATTTGTAAACATCAAAGGGATTACCCAACAGTGTACTTTCCACATTATTCACTGCAGGCATGAAAACCTCATCCTAGGACTTCCTTGGCTTAGAAAAGCCAACCGCACTATTGACTGGTCCTGACGGACCATCACTCTCAATGACTCTATTGATGATGAGTTGAAGACCCTATATACTTTTCAATCTGCTGATGTTGACTGACATAATAAATGCTTCTGGAAGCCGTCCCCTCCTCCTCCCAGACATTACAACACTGACCCTGATGCAGAAGACCATCTTTATGAATACCTTGACATAGAACAAGAGACCTAGTTCATGAATTGGGCATATCAAAGTTACTCCATCAACTGTATCATTTGATGCAGATCCTGATTCATCTCCTCCGCCACCCTAGCTTGAGTAACCACTGCCATGGAACTTGCCATCACAGCAGAAAAGACCAAACCAAAGGCGACTCTTCCCCCAGAATATGCCCTCTTTGCCAAAGTCTTTGATGAACCCTCAGCTGGACAACTTCCCCCATCATGACCCTATGATCACAAGATAAACTTGAAAGAGTCATTTGTCCTAAAGATTGGGAAATCCTACCCCCTCTCCCCTGATAAAAAGAAAGCCATGGAGGAATTCCTTGAGGAAAACCTCAAATCTGGAAAGATCCAATTCTCAAATTCCCCCCAAGTATCCCCTTTCTTTTATGTAAAGAAGAAAGATGGAAAGCTCTGCCCTTGCCAGGACTACAGATACCTAAACAAGCATACATATGATCTGTGACACCTACCCCCTTCTCCTCATAGGTGACCTCATTGACAAACTCAAAGACACTAAAACCTTCACCAAATTTGATGTCCAATAGGGTTACAACAACATACACATCAAAGATGGACACCAATGGAAAGGAGCATTTCTCACCCATAAAGGACTGTTTGAACCAATGGTCATGTTCTTCAGGATGACCAACTCCCCCACTATGTTCCAAAGATTTATGAATGATTTCTTCAGGGATATGATCACAGAAGGATGGCTCATTGTCTATATGGACAATCTCTTGATATTTTCCCCCGACAATGACACCCACACTGGCACAGAATGAACTTGTTGCATCCTCCAACAAATGGAAGAACTAGACCTCCACCTCTGGCTAGAAAAGTGCACCTTCACAGCCAAGGAGGTAGAATATTTAGGGATGATTGTCCAACCCAGACAACTTGCCATGGACCCTGTAAAGTTGGAAGGGATTGCCAACTGGCCAACCCCCACCTCTGTCAAACAAACCCATTCCTTCCTTGGCTTTGCCAACTTCTACCACTGGTTTATCCCAAACTACTCCCTTATTGCACGTCCCCTCATTGATCTCATGAAGAAAAATCAAGCCTGGTCTTGGACCCCTGCTTGTGACAAAGTGTTCACACAACTCAAGAAGCTCTTCCTTACCCAACCCATCCTCCGACTCCCTGATCTCCTTGCCCCATTTGCCATCACCACCAATGGCTTGAAGTTTGCATCTGGAGGGATCCTTCTTCAGACAGATACCAACAGCGATTGGCATCCTGTCTCCTACCTCTCTCAGTCCTTCAAAGATGTGGAATAAAACTATAACATTTATGACTGAGAACTCTTGGCAGTTATTCAAGGACTTAAAGCTTGGCAACATTACCTCCATGGTTTCCCCTTTCCTGTTCAAGTCTTCACTGACCACAAAAACCTTACCTACTTCTGCCAAGCCCAAAACCTTAACCGCCAACAAGCAAGGTGGCTTTTAGACCTCGCCGACTTTGATCTCAAAATGATCCATGTCCCTGGATGTAACGACCTAGACTTAGAGTCGTAACGCTCGAGGGCAAGACAATAAACGACCAGGGTTCAAGACTTCAAGACTAATCGTCAAGTCCGAAGCGAGTAGATGATGATAGGGAGCGGTACCCTTAATTCGCACTCAAGTCTAAGACGAGGTTTGAACAAGTGGATAAGACTGTCGTTGTAGGTACTTTACATGAGTTTAAATACTAGGACGAGATGCGCACAGACCGAGCTATGAACTACTACGTATGGACGAGCTATGCTGCATTCACAGCCGTGCACAGTCAAGGCTGTACGAATAAGAAAGTGGTGTCATACGAAGAACAAATGAAAAATGAAAGAGGAGTCATACGATACGTTAGCCAATGACAAGAGAAGAAAATGGATGAAATCGTAACACTGGATCTCACCTCCCTGGCCCTGATGCCTTGTCCCAATGCCCAGACCACTTCCCCACTTCTGATGTCAACAATGAAGGTGTCACCCTTCTTCCCCCTTCCATGTTTGTACAGATCATCAATGCCACACTCGCTCACCACATATCCTCAGTGTCAAAGGACAACCCCCTCATAATCCAGGCCCTTCAAGCCTTGGATGGGTTGATACCGCCTGCCTTTTGCTTCCAACTCTTGGACTGGCAAATGAAAAACGACATCCTGACCTACCAAGAACATGTCTATGTACCCCTGGACTCTTCCCTTCGACCCCAGTTACCTAAAGACCTGCTGAAGGGATGTAAGAGATCCTGAAGGACAAGTCCAACTAGGTCCTTAACAAAAGAAATGATCTAAGGGAACAATAGGTTTGTCCCTAAAGAGACTCTTAATGAGTTGGTGAAGGAGGAGACCTAAAGACAGAACAGTCCAGAGGGTCCTAAGGAGGTCCAGACCTCAGAAAACCAGGAGGGATGGATGGAAAAGGACTTGGAAGGCTTCGAGGATGAGGAGAGGTGAACAATGATAGATGGACGATGGTTGTCCGGTGCATATAAAGTGATGACTGGTGTGACCACTGTGGTTGGAATGGATGCGGATGTGATGGACAATAGTAGTGGATGTGATGGACAATAGTAGCGGACATGATAATATGGCGGATGACAATGAGGACAATGAGGACAAATGAAAGAATGACGAGTGAAATGTGATCAATGCTAACAGGTGCAAGATGCATTCAAATCATCTGACAAACAGTTTATAGTCCGGAAGTCCGGAGCATACTCCAGACTGCCATAACAACACCAATTTGAAATAGTATGACAGGACCATATGGAGTGTAAGTACCTCATGCCTCACACGTTGAAAACCATAAGAAACTAGCCAAGACATCCAAAGTCATAGAATAAAGTGGGCATGAACCTCAAATGACATTCCGGTGCGATGTGGACTATTGCAGACAAAGGACAGGATGTTCCGGACGATTCCTGTAGGAGTGGACAAGCAGACAATGATGAACAGCGGACGGACGTGACATGGGTGGATAGGATCACTAAGGACATGAGTGACAATGATGGGGAAGTTGTGTAGAGGTCATAGGATAGGTCCTACAACCATACGGAACTGCAGTTCCTTACACCGCCAACTTGTATGTGCAGATTATTGGTGGCCCAGTATGGCCCACTTCATCTGAAAATACATTAAGGGATGCAGCATCTGCCAGCAATCCAAAGTCATTGACCCCAATCCCCTCCTCTGCATCCCAGCCCTTCCAGCAGATCTCTTGCAATCTGATAACCAACCTTCCAACATCCTCTAGGTTTGATTCCCTTTTGGTCATGGTTGACCATGGACTTACTAAGGGGGTAATTCTCTGCCCCACTAAGAAAACCATCTCCATAGAAGGAGTAGCTGCTCTTTTCTTCCACAAAGTATATTCTCACTTCAGACTCTACAACAAAATCATATCCGACTGAGGACCACAATTCACATCTGTTTTTGCAAAAAACAGCTTGGAAAGATCCTCGGATACTCTGTCTCCCTTTTCACCACATATCATCCACAGACAGATGGAGAGATGGAATGTGTCAACCAAGAAGTGGAAACCTATCTTTGGATCTTCTGTGGAAATAATCCCACCTCCTGGACCAACCAGATCTCTCACACTGAATTCGCCCACAATCACTGCCCTCATTCAGTCACCGGAAAATCCCCATTCTTCCTTATGATGAGATATGAACCTTGTTCCATCCCCACCATTCTCCATGAAAGCAATCTCCCAGCTGTTGACACCCAGATAAAATCCCTTAGCACAGCTCGAAGTGAAGCCCTAGCCGCTCATGAACTCACCTAACAAGTCATGGCAGCATGAACCAGAAGAGGCTTCACCCCATTCTCCAAAGGAGACAAGGTCTGGCTTGAAGCCCAAAATCTCAAACACAATCTGACCCACCCTAAACTCACTCCCAAGCATGAAGGACCCTTTGAGATCACAGAAGTCCTATCTCCCCTTTCCTACCAACTCCATCTCCCAAAGACATGCCAGTGGAAGATTCACCCTGTGTTCCATGCATCCCTCTTATTGTCCTATCATGAAAACACCGTACACAGCCCAAACTTCCCTAGACCCCCACCTGACCTGATAGCCAGCAAAGAAGAGTACAAACTCAACTGGATCATATGCCACTGCAAGCCACCACATAGCTGGTCCTTTTTGATCTGATGGAAAAAATACTCCACCAAAGAAGACACCTGGCTCCACGAGTCTGAACTCCACAATGCCAAGGATACCCTTGATGCATATAAGAATGCCCACCCCCTTGCATTCCCTCCTCAGATCCCAAAACTTCCCCCTCAAAAACATACCATCTGTCGTCTCGAATAATACCATGCCCTGCAACACTCCCCTTTCTGACTTCTATGAAATCAACCTTTCATCCGAAGTATCTCAGACCTTCCCCATTTCTTCTATTTCCTCTCCTTTGTTGGTTACCCATTCCACAGTCCCCTCTCACACAGTGTCCCCAGAACTACTCCTTGTCTACATCCAATGGAGTGATGACCTAGAGTCCACTTCAAAGGAAACCCTTGTTACCCCCATCCTCTCAGTTGATGTTCCCACTTATGCCCATTGCCTCCATGATGCTCCTCCTTCATTCGAACTAGAGACCATAGTGCCCCACCTCCTCCTAGACCGTGGCCTCATCCTCACCATCGACAGCTACCTTGACATGTCCTCCCCCCTCACAGCTATTTACATGGTGTACATTCAGGCAGCCAGAAACCCTTCCCCAGAGAATAGCATTATCATGGGCAATCTCCACACCACCATGTACCAACTCAGCATGTTTGAGTTTGTCATCAACATTGATAGGTACCTCTGGGAACTTGCAGCCAATGACAACCCCATCACAATGTGCCTTGGAAACCATCTCATCCTGGCTGAGAACTCCAGCCCTCACATTGCGTGCATCACCCAAGAGTTGAATGAAGCCTACAAGTCTGGGCAAGCCCCCTTACCCAGCGACCACCCTCATCGTGGAAAGGCCTGTTATGTCTGCCACCATCTAGAACATATGAGGATGTACTGCCCAAGTTATACCTGCCCCATCTGTCATCATAATCCCCCCAAGCATAACCAGGAACACTGCCCCCTTCACTGCCACTCTCCTCCCTGCCCCACCTCTTTATCCTTCTTGTCTTCTGCTGGGTCCACCTTGTCCAAGAAATCTCGTTCCTCCTTTGGTAAAGCTGGCCATTTTGCTGACCAGTTCTTTCGTAAAGGGGAACAACCTGCTTATTGAACAGCTGATCACAGCCCTAGAGGCTCTATCTCTATTGCAGACCTCTTCTTCAGGTTGAAAGATAAGCCTGATGACTCTGACACAGATTTCTTTGATGATGCTGTGGAGGCTAACATGACAGGCTCTCCTGGCCCCACTTACCAAGACCTTTGATCTTTCATTGTTGACTTAGATCTACTAAGGGGGTAATGTTACAATCATTTACTTCTTGGACACTGTGCGACTTCTTTCCCTTTTTCTCTTGTCATCGCCTTGTACATCGTATGATGTCCAGTTTCCTTTTTCTCATTGGCTCAGCTAATGTTCCCCAATGTTCTCTCATTTTCCTTGTACCATACATGGGCATGGTCTGTGTGCCTTCCCACACCTATATCTAGGTTCTAGTCTGTACTTGTATGCCCTAAGTTAGACCTTGCGAAACTACTAGTAGCATCTAACCACTTTGTCAAAACTCCTCTTTGAACATTCTGATCAAATGTATCCTTGAACTTTGTCAAGTCCGGGTCCTCCGGAGGTAAGTCTGATGAGGTCTGAAGCTATCTGAGGGGTTTTGGGGTTCTTTAGTATAGGATGGACCAGAGGTCTGACGGAGGTAAACGGAGGTGGGTTACTTAGTGGGACTTGATGCAGGACTTGTGTGTCACGCCCTTGTTGTACTTCATGTCCCGGATTTCGGAGGAACAAAGGTTCCAGGTAAAGGAGATGTTATGACAAGTAGGAAGACAGAGAAGGAGAACAGAGGAGAGTCAGAGTGAAGGAAACTTAGTTGATATTCATACTGAGGAACTACATAGAGGATACATGGTTTATATAGTGAAGTCCAGTCGGAGTTCATACCAGAATATATGAAGATATCAAGGATGCTATACTATGAGCATATGGAACAGAATGGAGAGCATATGATGTGGCAAAGGATGTGTAAGTTAAGAATGAAGGGTCAGAGGGAAGCTATGTATGAAGAATGGAAACTATACTATAAGAAGTGTAACAAAAGGTGAGTACTAACAGGAATGGTGTCCAAAGCGGTGTCTGAGGCGGTGCGAATGAAGTCTGATGTGGAGGAGACAAGTCCAGGGCAGGATCTTAGTAGAATGATAAGGGTGTACTAGAGTATGGCAGAGTAAGCTGGAGATGGGAACGGAGGGGGACATTGTAAGAAAGATAGTCAGTGTGGAATGTGAGTATAACTCGTCCTAGGGGTTCTGAAGAGGATAGAAGAGAGAGGGTTTGTTCCAAACCTATCTCGAGTGCAGGCAAGAGAATCCGGAGTGTGGGAAACACGGAAATGGAAGTTCGGACACAGACATGAAAACACGGAAACAGATCCGGAAACAGATCTGGAAATGGACACGGAAATGGACATGGAAATGGATAGGAAAGACAAAGGAAAAGGGGAAGGGAGATGACTCAGAGATGATCCTGCACACAGGCAGGTGACCTTCAGACTGCAAGAAGATGATCTATTCCTAGCTGGACATGCTCTTAAGTAGGATGTAGCTATTGGAAATGCTACATGAAAACTTCCAGGGACCCTGTCATCCCTGTCAGACACGAAGGAAAATAAAGAGGGCTGCCTCTATAATATGGCAGTGACAGTAGCGCAGGCCTAGAGCCCCGGCGCGCGATGTCCAAAGTGATATGAACAACGGCAATAAGTCTGGACGACCTGGACATGGAAACATGGAACAGAAACAATCTGGACTGACATGGATTGGACAGAACGGTCATGGATTGACACAGATTGATATGGGACGGCAACCTGGAAAGCTGCAAAATAGGGGATTTCAACTGTAGAGAGTGATGAACTCCTACAATGTTAGGGGTTAGGAGCGGATATGACAAACTTCCTCAATCGTCTAAAGTCTCTTGACGATTCTCAGAACCTTAGTCTTTGTGCTACTATTGAGTGCATGCTGTTGACCTCAAGGATGTTATGATTTCTCCTTTTCTCTTCATCCTATTGGCTTACCTATCATATGATCTCTTTCCTTTTTCTCATTGGATTACATATGATTCCACTTTTACCTTACCATATCCATCGTCACAGCATTGACTGCACATAGCTGCGCATGCAGCATCGCTTATCTTTACTAGGCAGTTCATAGCTTGGTCTGTGCACCGTTCTCTCCAGTATTTAAACCCATGTACATTATGAGTAGCACCAGTTTTATCCATTTGTTTACCTCTTGCTCTAGGCTTGAGTGTGAATTAAGGGTACCACTCCATCTCTACTCTCATCTACTTGCTTTGAGCTTGACGATTAAGCTTTAAAGCCTTGAACACTGGTTGAACTCGTTGTTGTCTTGCTCTTGAGTGTCACGACTTAAGTCTAGGTCATTACAAAGGACTCCTCTTGAATGGAAGACCTCTCTGTTCCTTTCATATTAGAACTCTTCACATTCCAACTGCCCTCCTGGTAGTTGTAACAATTATTAGTGTGTCAATTGCATGAAATGCACCAAATTTCATTAAGAATAACAATGACAACAATTGCAATTTGTGATGAAATTAAATGGTCTTTGCACAAATTTTCATTGAGAAACAATGACCAACAATTGAAACTCATGCTGAAAGTTCACTAGGTTTTTGCACAAACCATTTCTTGTACTTGCACTGAAATTAGTTGTTTACTCACTGGTTTCCAGTGAGTATTTGCATGAAGCTTTAATCATCATCACACTGACAATCATTGCATTCCTTTTCCACAGTGCTGAGGGGGTGTTGTTACAATTGCTTCTTTTCTTGGACTGCACCCCTCAGATTCCATGCAACTTACCATGTTTCCCTACTTGATCTTCTTGATTCTTACATCATACAATACTTATTCCCATCATGATTTCCCCATTGGTCCCTCATATTGTATCATTCTTTCCTCATCTCCTCTTTTGATCTGTGTACCATACATGGGCATGGTCCTTGCACCTTCAAGTTTCCATACCTATATATAGGTTCTATCATGTACTTGTAACCTTAAGCTAGACCTTGCAAATCTAGTGACTAACTTCGTCATTGAAACTCCTTGAACTTTCCAATGGAATCTCTTTGAACCTCCTTTATTGTCTTGTTGATAATACTTGGAACATAACATTGTCTTTGCACTACTATTGAGTGCACTGTCCACCTCAAGGAATCCCCTTAGTGGAAAACCTCCTTTGAACTCTTCAATGTTAGTACTCTTCACATTTCACCTACCACCATGGTAGTCATAACAAATGTCATGTCACATCAACATCATCCTTGTCATGTCTGTTGTGCACATTGTGTCAATGTTGTTGTCATCATCCTTGTTGTGTCCATCATGCATATTATATAATGTCAAGGTTATTGTTATATCCACTCCTAACCCCTAATGTCCCCCTCTGATCCCATCTCCAGCTTACTCTGCCATACTCTGGTATGCCCTTATCATTCTGCTAAGATCCTGCCCCGGACTTGTCTCCTCCACATCAAACTTCATTCGCACCACCTCAGACACCGCCTTGGACACCATTCCCGTTAGTACTCACCTTTTGTTACACTTCTTATAGTATAGTTTCCATTCTTCATACATAGCTTCCCTCTGACCCTTCATTCTTAACTTACACATCCTTTGCCACATCATATGCTTTCCATTCCATTCCATATGCTCATAGTATAGCATCCTTGATATCTCCATATATTCCGGTACAAACTCTGACTGGACTTCACTATATAAACCATGTATCCTCTATGTAGTTCCTCAATACAAATATCAACTAAGTTTCCTCCACTCTGACTCTCCTCTGTTCTCCTTCTCTGTCTTCCTACTTGTCATAACATCTCCTTTACCTGGAACCATCAGCAAACCCCTTTGTTTCACACAGGGGCTACAGACCTACAGTGCACTACAGACATGTCACAGTTGCACTACAGACATCAAATTTGAACACAACATGAAAATAACCATATTTTAGCTCATTGTAACTCATTGTACAACACTGTACAAAGGGG
This sequence comes from Tylopilus microsporus, assembly GCA_038093755.1. NCBI lineage: Eukaryota > Fungi > Basidiomycota > Agaricomycetes > Boletales > Boletaceae > Tylopilus > Tylopilus microsporus. The sequence continues at coordinate 32,126 of JBBPSU010000014.1, read as the reverse complement.
GACCTATCTGTAACATTGTGGCACTGTAGTGTGACTGTACAGAGCTGTACAGTGCTGCACATTACATAAGGGGTTTGCTGATGACCTTTTTCCTCCAAAATCCGGGACACAAAGTATGACAAGGGCTTGACACACAAGTCCTGCACCAAGTCCCACTAAGTAACCCACCTCTGTTTACCTCTGTCGGACCTCTGGTCCATCCTATACTAAAGAACCCCAAAACCCCTCAGATAGCTTCGGACCTCATTGGACTTACCTCTGGAGGATCCAGACTTGACAGTATATTCGTACTCACACTTGTCGAGTACTTCAAGTATGGCAACACTAACATGTATTACCCATTCAGTCTCTCGTCACAAGGATGATGTCCTGCAATCTGCCTTTGGCAGTTCTCGCAGCATCCCTGGCGAATTTATCAGCTTCACCATATGAGCAGAGCTGTCAGCTTCTATGTCGTGTGCTCTGCTTTCTCCATTGACTCCATTGGGTCTGAGCGCCTTTTCTGCACAGAGTCACCTTCGTGCAATTCCAGAAGGGAGCAATGATTTCTACAACCCTCCAGATCATTGTCCTAACACTCCTGTGCCAGGTGGCAGAGACGGTGATGATGATCCTGATGATCCTGATGATCCCAATGATCAGATGGAGCATGCACCCAAAGACAATGATCTCTTTGGGGACCAACAAGATCCAAACAATGAAGTTCTACTGGCCTTCGAGCCATTTACGCAGCTTGCAAGCGCCATCCAGGACATGACTCACGAAGCGCTAAGGTGGAAGCGTGAGGCTGAAGCTGCAAAGCTGAAGGTTCAGGAACCAGATCTGTTCAACAGAAATGACCTGAAGAAACTCTGCGCTTTTGTTGTGCAGTGCGAGATCACCTTCCAAGCAAATCCGAAATCATTCCAGACCGACCGGAATAAGGTAACTTTCGCCCAACATCAGCAAACCACAGTGAGCTATGGAGCACTGTACAGCTCTATACAGCCCTCATAGTAGTCAAGCTAGGTCCAGGTTTGGGAGCTCAAGGCAACTGTAGTATGGCTATGTATGCTTAGTAGTAGCTATGGAATGTAGGCATGAGGGCACTATAAAGTCTTTGTAGATTGCTTCACAACACTATGCAGTTCCAACACATATCATTTGTTATGCAACACTCTACTAGTAGTGGGCCCACACAGTGACTGTGATGTCACATCATGCAGGCAGGAAAACCCATGCCAGGTACAAATAAAAAAGTTGCAAACAAAATGCTATTTGGGGAAAGGAAACATGAGATGTGGCAATCAAACACTATTTGAGGGAGAAAAAGTGGCAAATAAAATGGTATCGGTGAGCAAAAAACATATGAAACAAAATGAGCACTATTCTGGAGGGGAAAAGGGAGAAACAGTGATCTATCAAGACTAGTCAAGGAGGAGTTGCAGGTGGTTGTCCCACTTTACATTTGTGTCAACCTGGTGTAGCTCAGCCCTATGAGGGGCTCAATACGTTAGTGCAGTGACATCCATGTTATGAACAGCACATTACCATCCTTCTGCTGCCCAATTGACCAGTTGCTTGTGTAGCTTGGAGCCATGGTAGTTGTGATGAAGAATCTTGTTCAACATCTTTAGCATTGACACAAAGGTCAACTGGTATTCCTTGCCAGAAAATTGAGGGATCGACTTCAGTGTTGCCACGCCATTTTTCGCATACACATCAAGCACGCAGTTGTGCTATGGTTGGATATCAGTTGTGGTTAATTGGTTAGACGAGAAATATGCACTGTGGCGCTAATGAGCGCGAGACAAGAAAGAGGAACTGACTTACAGAATAAGTTGGGGCGCTTGTCTGCAATCCGATAGCTACCCGTGTAAAAAAATCAGATAATGACTTTCTTGAGGGCAGGATGGGCAAAGTTATTGGTTTTCCCCTGGTGAAAATAGTAAGCATCACCGAGGGAGGAGCAATCATACACATCACGGTACCAGCTCATCCAAACTGTCTCAAAGAAATAGTGAGTCCGCCAATAGTCCAGTGGCCAAGTTCTGCACCCACTGAGCCTTTTCTCAAGGTGCAAGGTCTTGGAGGGGGACAAGGTGGTATGTGACAGGAGTGACAGAGAAAGTGGTGGTCTTCAACTCCGAATGCCACAGAGACATATTGCCTAGGAGCTGTATGATGCTGTGTGAGTAAATTGTCACAGAACAAATGTTTGATGTATGACACATGCCATATCATGCTTGTGGTTTGGCCAAATGTCTATGCCAGTCAATTAACATGAGATTTGAGGCATGGATGTACTACTTACTGGGCTCAAACACCACACCACCATCGTTCCATTCAGTGACTGTTGTAGTGAGGGCCTCCATAATCAAAGACTTTAGATTGTGGGACTTTGACAGGAACAGGTTACTACTCAGCAAATGTGCAACTCTGCACTCTCGTTTTGCGTCCTCAAGGCAGTCCTGCCAAACAGTGGGATAAAACCCAAGATTTTTGGGGGAGGGGCCAGTATCTTTGGGTTTCTTCGAGTTTCATGGGGCTTGAGTGCATACATCTTGCATTTCAATGGGTTGAAGGGCAGTGAGAGCATGGGGATTTGGGGCAGAGGGACAGTTCAGTACGTCAACAGCATCGCCATGCTGGGGGGGTTAGAGCAAGTTAGACGTGTCAAACATTGTATATACTCTTACATGAGTGATACGGCTGTCATTCCTTTGACAACGACAGTTTGGCACATTGATGGCATCGCCATGCTGGGGTTTGAAGCACGTCAGATATGCAAAGTCACGCACGTAATCTTACCTGGGACCCCCCATAGTGATCACTTGCCAGGTCAACGGCATCACCCTCCTAAGCCTTCACAGTAGTGATGTGAGACATATCAAGGGGTGCATATTATCATTACCTGGGAATCCGTGTGATCAAGATTGCGCTGTGCACTTTCATCATCTTCATCATGAGAGAACTGGAATTTGTGATCGGGGGGGAGCGAAACATGGTGAACAGGATTGTTTGTCTGTGACTCTTCAGAGAAGCCTAGAGACTTGAATTTAGTAGATGCCACTGCGATAAATAAAACATACCAGGATGAGTTACTTGTCTCAAATTGGTTGCACCCCACCCATCTTCATATTTGCCTTCAGTTTCATTAGTCCTCTCTGGTTCAGATGAGGTCTTTTCGCTGTCATCCAAACTGTCATCCAAACTTGGCTCTGCATGTCCAATGGCTTGGGTTCCACAACAATGGCCTAAAGAGGAATTGAGTGATTGTCTCTGGAGTGATGCAGGTGCGTTGAAGGAACTTGAAGGGAGCAAGTGATTTGAGACTGCAGGGATGATCAGCTGACTCCCAATGCTCCGGGACGATGCCAGTGCTTTGAGGGAACTTGAAGGAAACGAGTTACTGAGAGCAGGGTCGATTGGCAGGCTCTCAGGAGTTCAGGACAATGAGGGGTGAGGTTGGCCTATGAGACACCCTGAGGATGGTTGTCATGCAGGTTCAGCAAATGGCAGAGAGTGTCACCTTGCCTCTTGCTCCCGAGCAGCAACATATGGATTGTTTAGAGCTTAAAGGTTGGGTTCCATTCCAGGGGGGACAATGTGAACTGGTTGTGATGTTGATGTCTGGGCACTAAAGCCAAACTGGTCGGACCCAGACGTGCACCAGTGAAAAAGTGGAGCAGGGGCAGTCTGAAAAGAAAGACAATAAATATCATACAGGTTCTATCTGAAGGAAATTACACTGTACATCCGGTACTTGAACTTCTATTGGGCCATTGGGCGTGTAAGGTGGAGGGTGTTACGATTTCTTTTATCTTTTCCTTTTCTCTCATCCCTATTGGTTTACTTATCATATGATCTCTCTTTCTTTTCTCATTGAACGACATATGACACCACTTTCTCATTACTATACTTAGTCGTACAGCATTGACTGCGCATAGCTGCGTACGCAGCATCGCTCGTCCATACTAAGTAGTTCATAGCTTGGTCTGTGCATTCCTGGTTCCAGTATTTAAAGCCCATGTATGCTGTTGTATTCGGTAGTCTTATCCACTTGTTTTCTCTCGTCTTAGGACTTGGGAGTGAATTAAGGATACTGCTCCACTTTATCATCTTTTTCTACTCACTTTGAGCTTGACGACTAGCTTTAAAGCTTTGAACACTGGTTATACGATTGTTGTCTTGCCCTTGAGCATCACGACTCAAGTCTAGGTCGTTACAAAGGGGGACCCTATGAAAGCAAAGTCAACCAGAAGTAAAAGACAATGCACTTGATGAACTCATGTCCAAACCACCATTCTTTCCAGCACCACAGTGCCCAGACTGAACCTGCTTCACCAGAGGAGCAAGGGGGTTCATGGCTGTATCCTCTGGAAGATCAGTCAACTTAGGGATTCTCACAGGACAATCCTCGAAGAGGGCCCCAAGTCTTACAAGCTGCTGAGTTCTCCCACCCGAGCCTGTGCCTGTCCTTCTGCTGCGACGAGGTTCCTGTGTAGTGTCAGCCAACTGGGACTCGTCATGATGCTCTACAGCCGCCGACTTCATGGGGACAGCAGCCTGATCACCCTTAACATGTTGGGCTTTCGCAGAGCGTGTGCTACCATCGTCATTTGACATTGTCATTTGCTCTTCTTGCTGCCCCTTTTCCTCGGCAAAGAAGTGAAAGAAGATGCATGCATTTGAGAAGAAATGGCATTAGCAAGTTGAGGGAAAGCAGGAGTGGATGGAATCACTGACGGGCTTGGAAAACACTTGCTGAGGATTTATACCTACATCGATGCTGTCTTCACTGCATGGAGGTACAGCCTCAACAATTCACAGCCTTGATCTGAGTTGACTCGCTGGCCTCGAGGTTGATGGCAATCACTGAACGACATTCATGTCCGGCCATGACTCAACAACACGTTGCTGACAAGCGAATCTATTAGTGGGACTTAGGGCAGGCACAAACACATATTATTGAGTAGAATTGAATGACTTGGATCACATAGCATAGGGGTATGTGCTAGTACATAGTACAGTATTAGAAAAAATCATGGAGTATATGAATGAATGGCTAAAGTGATGTATGCTTACACACGCCTGGTCTTAAAGTGCTTGCTGGGTAAGGGGGGGTTATCCATGCTCCGTACTTCATCATGGAGACATTTAGAGGAGTCAGGGAATGTAGTGACATGTGACGCTGGCGGGGGGAGAGATGATAGGGATTGCACGATAGAATTGTTGAGCGTGTAAGACAGCTCATCTGGCATTCCCATGATGAAGTCATCTAAGACTCGCACTACATCGGAAATCTTGACCAGAGTGTCCGCTAAGAGAGTGTCCCTGTGGAGCACACACCACTGGTGAACGAGGGGAAGTAGCTCTTTGCAGTAAGGTGTAACAGCATCATTGAGAGTTTTGCGGTCGAAGTCAATCGGGAAGGTAAACTTAGCGTTTTGTGTGATCATGAGGTTGGAAGCAGCCTTCTCACTCCACAGGGTGAGGAAGGTCTTCTCATGGCTGATATCCTGACGTTTGTGTCCATGTGGACCATTGTACATGACGATGATCCATATGAGGAAATAAAGCAGTGACTCAACATCATCCACATAGGTGTGTCATATGGTGATAGGGCTGTTAACAAAAATGTGAGTGAGGGAGGCTGTCTTGTGAACCAATGGGGAGGTTATTGCAGCAGATTTGGCAAAGGCATTTTCAAGCCAACGGAGTAAATTCACAGACATGAATGGAAGAGTCCCCTGTTACAGATGCGACCTCAGCTAGGATGAATAGGAAGCTACAAAGGACGTACTGTACCACCCACGCTATACTCCCCCCTCTTTGTGATCTCAATGGCAAACTCCCAGTCCAGAAGTAATCCATATGAAGTTTTGTCCAGAAGGTCCTCAATCATCATATTGAGGATACTACAGTCATGATGTAGAACGCCTCGTTCTTACGCCTGTCATATGACTGCATGGGTTCATTCAACTGACGAACTAACACATAGTATTGTGTCAATTTGTACTTACTGCCTAGAACATCTCGAATACAGGTTACGAGCTCTTTTTTCAACTTGAACATCGTCAGAGGACATGCACAAGGCATCATCACCAGACAAACATGGGTTCTCGGTGATTGTATCTTCCCTTGGTACTTTTCTTCACAATATCATGTAGTGGTATCTGGGACACTGTCCTCGACCTCGACAACCCAAGCCTTGTGTAATTTTGGTACTCCATTGATGTCTTTTACGAGGTCCATCATCCTCGCCTCATAGATCATCTCCGGATCACGTATCCCCCCAGTCTGGTCCAGGTCCCTGACCCAATGGTCTTTAATCACATAGTATACTCCATTGAGCCAGGTGAGATAGCACACAGTGCCCCTCCCTACAAAGCCCATACTGGAGAAGAGGATGTTAATAATGTCATAGTAAATGTCGTTGACCCAAATCTTCCCGATTGGTTTGGGTTCTTGACTGGGGGTGGGGGGAGGAGAAGGATCTGGAATGCCAGGATGGAGAGGATGGAAGGATGCCTCAGGCAGCTTGGTAAGAGGGGGCGAAATCAATTGTACGAGGGAAGGTCGGGGCTGATTTGCGTCAATAGGAGTGGGGGGTTCCACAGGTGGTGACACGTCTGATTCAGGTTCTAGATGGAGGGATGGGGGACAAAGGCTTGTAGTGTTGGGGTCAGGGGGGTGGAGGGGTCCCTCAGCAGGCTCAGAAAGTGAAATCACATTTTTGACAGACTGCAAGTTATTGTCGGTATCCTTGGAACTCAATGTGATTTCGCATGGAGAGCATCTTTGCCTGTTGAGAAGTGGAGGGTGTATCTCCATCATGGGATCGAACCCAATCAATGCACAACAACCGAACATGAGAGTGATAACGATGAAAAGGAAGCGTTGGGAGTTGGCATGGATGTTAAACAAAGTGGAGATCACCCTCAGTGCCTGAGTGATCATAGAAATGGACCTGTATGTCACTGTTGGCAACTTGAATGGACAATCTGAGGACAATGCGCCTCCAGGGTTGGTCCAGCAAAACTAGATATGCCTTGTTGTCCATTGTCTTTCTAATCTGAGAAGCTGGTTGGAAAGTTTCTTTTGTGTATTTGGCGATGACCTTGGGGCTAAGCCACGTAATCTTGTCATCAGGTATGGTGCTGCTGTCTATCAGAACAAGATCCAGCTTACAGGAGTAGCCTGTAGAACCAGGTAATGGTTTTTTGCTCCAATTTGATAGCCATTGACAGCAAGGTTGTATATTGTGGCCAGCTTGGGCTCAATTGGCTGTGAAGGCTTCTGCAATACAGTTGAGGAATAAAGCAACTTGTCATTCGGTGCTCAGAGGCACTAGATCGGTATCAGAGGGCCCTATGGGCCCAGGGGTGGTGTTAGCAGGTTTCTCAGGAGCAGGATCTGTCAGCAGTAGGGCTCACTGCCAGCACCTATTTTCCGCATTGTAAAGTTCAACAGATTCTGACCCACTGGTTAGGTCAATACACTGGCATGTGGTATGGGGGATGGATGAGAGAGGAACAATGAGTGATTTGGGGGTGACATCTGCAAAAACATTGCAAAAGCTTGCAAATATCAAGTCGAGAAAAAAGCCGAGATTGCAGGAGAGTACAGTCCTGGCAGTGTCACATCACTCATTGATGACCTTTCCTTGAAGTTCAATGCTGACGAACTTGTCCATCATTGCAACGTTGCGACCACCTCTTGGAGGTGGGAGTGAGCCAATTAACTTGTATGTGGCATCCATGGTAGAGTACTTGCATAGTTGGTCTACCTTATTCCGCAGTGGCCATATTTTCGTGGTTGCAGTTGACATGTGTTGAAAGTTTCTCACCACTGCCAAGTGGCATTGAAGATGCCAAGTTGTAGAGGATGAATGAGCTATAGGGAGTGAGGTCAAGACAGACGAGTAGTGATTTGAGATAATTGTTGATCAATTGTGATAAATCAGTATCTAAGTAAGCGCAAAGTACATATTTTTATCAAAGTATTTATTCAGATAATACTCTGTGGAATATTTGAATGAGTTGTAAGCCGTCAGCCTTGTATCCGCAGTTTTTGCAAAGCGAGGTATCAAATGTGCAAATGCCCACACTTGGTTGAGGGGGACGACGTCACCAAGCCACTGACTAGTAGCGTGTTTGCCAGTGGCATGTTTCAGAATGGGGAGCTGTGTAGTATCTTTAGCTATGATATCGAAACACTGTACATACGAAATGAAACAGTCAATCCATGGCCATCTCTCTCCTGCCTTTCCAAGAGAACACATGACAAGACAGAGCTGGCCGATGATGTGGCCTGAGAGGTATTTGGACCCCAGACAACTTTGATTGGAAATGCCACATACCTTCCAGGCCACTTCATGGCCATTCACAGCAAGCATCGACATTGAAAATCACAGTATTGTAGTGACCAAGGGCCCAAGTACTAGGGTCAGGTGGTGAGCAAAATAGTGTCTGCGCAGGCAGGACTTTGGGGTTGCCATGGATTGGTTGGTTTTGAAGGTGTACTTTACACCATACTTGCAGTTCCATAAATGGTAGGTTTGAGTAGATTGATCCATGGCATTGCCCACCAATGGGGTGCACAAATCCCTCACCGTACTGCACCTCACAATGCAGGAAATCAGCTAAAGCAGGTTGGAGGTCAGGCAGACCAAATTTGTGTGCAGCTTCATCAACACTAATCCATCACAAAGATGAGCATATGACAAGTTTATTACCATCGAGCCTGCAATGAAACTGTGAAGGGGCAATGGAATGGAACCCATATGTTTGGTGCAAAGGCGGGATGAAATCATGAAGTAGTTGGTGGTTGAATGTGCATGACTTGAAGGTCCAGAGGTCTCGGGGATATAGGTGTTGTATTTGTCATCATCCTCGTCATCACTAATATCTGATCATCCATCTTCCGACCTTCCATCCTCTGACAAGGCACTTTGATCTTGACTAGCTTCCTGTTTGCGTAAAGAGACAGCAAGCTCAAATGACCTGCACCTTTCTGCATGATCAAGGTAGTGGCAAATTTGCAGATCATAGTTGTTGTTGTTGGTGGACCTTGCTGGCATCTTGATTTCCGACACATGGGCATGCTTGGTCATGTCCACAGTCCATTGAATAGTGACCCCAACATGTTTTATGCTGGGAGCAATGCTTTGCATCAGTTCCAATTTCGGAATATACCAATTGTCAATAAACTTCTTCCCCTTTTCATGATGTCCATCATGTTGAAGGATAGCATGCTTGCTAGCGTGAAAGTCATCGAGGGCAATGGAAATGAGGCAGATGTCGGCGTCACTGATGCAACAGGCTTGAACTCGGTACCGAAAATCCATAAGAGCACAGATGGTGACAATGACTTCTGGCGGAGCTGTGCCACCGATCACCCCAACAAGGTAGCGTTGGACGTCACAATGGACACAGCCAGTGACTTGTTTCAGTTTTGCAATACCTCCCTTGAAGTGACATGATCCTGCCGTGGGCTGCAGGACAGAGAATCGAAAGTCCACTTCTGCTTCACCAATGATATTCAGGCACCATTGGACATCATGGTCCCAGAACTCCTTATGCAGGTAGTGAAGAAGCTCGGGCATGATAAATACACTGGGACAGGAGAGGGGAATGTTTCGCCAGAATGGGTCACTAACTTCATTGAGATGGAAACACTGGGCCTCACGAAAGAATGCTTGTAAGTTGGCAGGGTTGGCCTTGGATTTTACAACATCCAGTGTGGTGGCCAGGGTCTGTGACTTGTGCTGGAAGGGGTCGCCGAACTGTTTGAACATCGCCATAGTAAGGTCTTCCCCCTAATGCAAGCGACCATGGCAGCTTCGGGAGTATTGACAATGTATCCTGCAATTGGGGTAAAGCAGTAATGAAGATTCCCATGGGGGTCTGGAAGCATCACGCCGAGCTCCGCCACTTTCTTGACCAGCTCAAGAATGATGTTGAGGCATTGGTGAATTAAGTGATCTTCTAGGACACTGTGCATACATCTGTTCTTATGGACAAATTTTGGGATGGGAAGAAGGGCAGTAAGCATGAACGATCTGGACAAAAGCTTGAGATGTGTGGACATCTTGATGTTTGCCAAGCTAATCAAAAGGGGGTGGGTGACCTGGCTGCCACATAGATTGGTAATGTTGGTTTTGTCTGAAGAAAGTATGGTTCCAAGTAACGTCGCGCCTTCTGGAAGCTGCAACTACACTGTGTCAGAGTTAAAAAAGATTGGCAATGTTGACATGAAAGTCACTGACCTGCATGTGCCAAGCGCTGTCCCCAGTCATCCATTCTGTGTACACTCTACAGAGCTTGTCGCGCGATGTGTATAGTCACTCAGGAACAAGGTTGAGTTGGTTACAGAATGATGGGTGGTTGAAAATCCACATGATGCATTCCAGAGCGTCACACCAGTACAAGTATATTGGGTGCTTTGTAGGATGCAAAGGAGTGATCTCCATGGAACACCAATGAGGACCTAGCGTTAGATAAAATTACTCCAGTTAAACACTGGGGAGCAGCTCCACAAGCCCAAGAAGGTCCCTTGCATTGTTGAAAGAAAGACCCAGTAACTTCACCTTGTCATAGTCAATTTCACCAGTTGTCAAAAAAGATGAAAGATTAGATGCACGATTGGCAACGACAAGAAACCATCTATCACCCTCATACTGAGTGAAGAGCGAAGCAACCATAACACGAGTTCCCATTCATTGCGAGAGGCGAAAGGGTAGTAGAGATTTGTTCTCTGGGCATCGCTAAACTGATCTCTGTCAAACTTGTCCATAAACGTGTCACCACCCCTGAATGACTTAGCTGTGCCCTTGAAGCGCTCTGAGTGGAAACTGGCCGGTTGTGAACCAACAGTCTGTGTAGAACATCCGGGATTGGAAAGCTCAGTATGAGAACCTGCAAACGAATTGGGTGCAAGGAAGCCTTGGTCCAAGTCCTCGAGCTGGGTATGGGGATCCATAAAAAGATCAGGGGTGATAGTTTCCTGGTCAATGTGCATTGGGTCAGCATTGGGGGTTGCATTGCGACGAGTGTGGTTGGCTGAACCTGGAAGGGTGAGGGACTCTTGGAGGTGTACAAGGTTGTTACAGCGCTTTTCAAAAGTCCGTGGAAAGTTGCCAAATTTGTTGAATAGTTTAGCGGGCACATGACTGGAACCCCAGTGTGCTAATGTAATTGTGATATGTTTTTCTCTATTTGTCATGGGCCAGCATGTCATCGCCATCTCCAACCCAGGACCTTGAGGATGAGCAAGCATTCTCTATTTCGTTGACTATCTATTCAAAGGTCAAGAAGCTGTTGCATGGTAAATCTACCTCCAAAGAAGAGAAGTCGGTGAAAACGAAGGAACTCTCATTCGCAATCAAACCTTCAAACTCAAACTACCTCGATTTTTTGAAGAGTGTGCTTCAAAAGCATGGCCAGGATGACTACAAAGTCACGGAAAGGAAGCGCTACCCATTTCGGAATACTCTACCGAAAGCAAAGGGGTATCTTTTCTTTTTTTCCAGTGCGCAAGGCGCTAATGACAACTGTAGTAGGCAACCAGCTGTGGAGGCGATTGATGTCAACAATCTTGCTGATTACCAGGAGGTGGTAGTGAAAATTGCCAACTCGGAAGGCAAGCCATCTGGTGTCAAGGTTTTCGTTGACATGCAACACATTCAGAAGCTGCCCCGAGTGCGTTCTAGCTCTGGGGATGACATGCAACATTCCAGTGATGATATCAAGGTGTGTACATTATATTCAGCTCAGATGGAGTCACGCTAACATTTTACTAGGCAAAAGCACATTCTGCAAAAGCAAACCTCGATACACGTGTCGCTAACTGGCATGTCAAGCTCGAGCAGAAGTACAAGAATGAATATGATAACGGTCTGACGTATGTTGGGCCCCTCGGAGCTCTCCCCTTGACACTGGCAATGGTCACCAATTGGGCCCACACCATTGATGATGGTGATGCTACACTATCTACTCCACCCAACATTGTCTCATTCAACCTTGCAAATAAGGCCCCCATTCTTTCCCATGTGTGGAGAGCTTCAGTACAGACCAGCATGCAGCCACCCTCACCAGCCATTGATGTCAACTCTTTGACTTCTGTTCTTCTCCCAGTAATGTGGACGCTTGCACAGTCGGGTCTTTTTCCTTCGGCCCCAGGAACAGTAACTTCCAATTCAGGTACACCCATCCCGCATGCTGTTACTACCCCATCTCCTCAGACTCTGACTCAGCAAAAGGGCCATTGCAAGGCTACATTGTCACCACTGCCCCCCTCTCTGTCCCACTTGATATGTTATCTCAAGCATGCCAAGGTGCACTTGGGTGTCCGCAATGCACTGGTGTATAGGTCTTCCCTGGAAGACAATGGAATTGGCCCCGACATTCTTTCCGACGTCAAAGACAAGTTTCTCACGGATCTTGGTATCTTGCTGGGTAATGTGATCCATTTGAAGAAAGGTTGCATGGCATGGTGGAATGGACCGGATGTGAGGCAAAAGAGGAGCAATACGGTAACTTCGGATGACGAATGGCAGCCAGTGGTGAAAAGGGTGGCCTACCAAAAGTGGTTCCATGATGGAGGTGGTGCACATTTCACTGGACCACCAATGATACCAGGCAGTCCTCCCCCCATGGACTACAATCTCCTTTACTTCTCCAATGGACAGAGTCAATGGCTTCCTATTCCATGCAGGTTTACTGTTGCCGAGGATGACAAACAGTCTCAACTTGCCAGTGCCCTTTAGTCTTTTTATCTTTGGACTTTCCTATGTACATATTCTCATACTGTGGCAGCTAGTACTTTGCAAATTCACATTCAAGTTGACTTGCACATAACGAGCGAACCGTGACTGAGAACACAATGGCATGATGGAATTGAACAAGTTACACGATATAACCAGATGCCCTAAAATAACCCTCGGCTTTCTCGAACGTGATACTCTGACAAGTGTGAACAATAGACATCATGGTTGAGTCATTATTGTGACAGTGAAGGAATGCTTTGATCGCGGAAAATGCTTGCTCAATTGGATTATAATCGGGCGAGTATGGTGAGAGATAGATGAGCTTGCAAACTGCGTGATAATATCAGCATTGACATTCCATGCTATCACCGGCACAGTGTGCATGACACTTACGATGTTCATCTTCAACCAACTGACAAATCTGCTCGCCATGATGGATGTGGCAGTTATCCATGACAAGCACACTGTGAGGACCAGGATAAGGGTTCGTAAATGGCATCTACAATGAGTAAAATTAGCAATCAACAATGCAAGAGAAAAAAAAAATGACGCTACAACGGTATCCTTGAGAAACTTGAGGAAATGTTCACCATTGACAGGGCCATCGACAATGTCATATGTGATGATGCCATCAAGGGTGATGACTGGGATGATCAAGTACCGCACACCTCTAACAAATTGCCTTTAAACCACACAGCGAGCTCCCTTTGTTGAGTGCCCATATCTTCGTGAAATCGTATGCTCATCTTTCACAGCCTCATCAATGAACATCAGCATGCCTGCATCAGGAGCTTCCTCGCCAATGCAGTTCATGTACTTCGCCTGCAGTATTTCATTTCATTCATAGGCATGGGCCAAGATGGTCTTGCAGCTGACACCAAGCTGTTGGAGGGCACGACAGAGAGTTGGAAGGGTTGTGTGAACATTGCGCTTGAGTTGTAGCTTGTCCTGCAGTTCATCAAGATAGAGGGATTTCCGATGATCTAAGAGAGCAGAAAGGAAGGCAAGATCAACTTGACTGAGAGAACGAGGGCGGCCCACTGGACATGAGTAGTTATGGAGATTTGAGACAACACCAAATCGCTTGTGTCGGTCAAGGACCTGGTAGACCAATGATTTCTTGACATTCAGTAGACCACAGATTTCCTTGACAGAGAAATCTTTATGGTGAAGGGCTGGAATATGGGATTTTAGATGTTCACACATGTGAAGCATCATTGAGGCTGGGAGTTGGCAGTGTAAAATTGTGTTTGGTTTGTTTGGTTTGGATCTGGGGTCCCAGTCATGTGCCCACTAAACTATTCAATGAATTTGGCAACTTTCCACAGACTTTTGAAAAGTGCTGTAACCTCAGGTATTGCATCCAGATGTAGGCTGGCTCATGTGCATGGCGACAGCATGTTGGTCCTTGAAACTGCCTCTCCTGCAGCTCAGACAGCATGGCATGATGAGAACTAGAAAGGATAGCATGGGGACCTTACTGACTTCAGGCCTTCAGGATTGTAGCCAATGTTTGATTGATTGTACTTGGCATCACGTGTGTGTAAGATGGGCAGACTTGGAGCAAAGAGGATAACGAAGTTACACAATCTGAGCTTGTCATCACACGTACCTCATGTCAGAAGCTGCTCTCCACCCAGGCAGCAGTCTGTTTGCTCATAGGCTGACACGCCTTTCAACCAGCTGTTTGCATCATTTCGACCTCATGGAGGTTGACACCTTGGCCAAACTATATGGCAGGCTGACAGCCCCTGGGCCAGCCTGCCGTATGAAGGTAAGTCGCCACATCAATCTCCATCCTAACAAGTCTGATGTGATCCAGGCATTTAGAATGATTTGATGTGATCTGGGCATTTAGAATGATTTGATGTGATCTGGGCATTTAGAATGATTTGATGTGATCTGGGCATTTAGAATGATTTGATGGATCTGATCAATGATGAAGCCGTTTTGATCCTTAACATTGCATGCGCCCACTGTGAGGTTCTCCGTGCCGAGCAAGTGCTTGCCGCGTGCCTCACGCACGAGCATAAATCAATGGCAAAGTTTTATCAACATAAAGCAAATAGTAGGGAGGGGAAAGTGAATGACATGGATATGAATGTCAGCTCAATGTGGGCATCGATGAAATGGTGCGGAATGACTGTTGATTTGCCGTTGTGACCGACACTACCAACACTCCCTCTCCCTCATATGACCGGCATGATGGTGCGTTGGTATTGTGTTCAGCCCAGTCTCAGAATCCCATCACTACACTATTAGATGCAGTCTTTTTTCAAGCCAAGCATGCGGAGAGTTCAAGGGCAGGTCAGTTCAACCTCTCCATTCGGCTTGATTGAAGTGAATAAAATGTTGATATCCTTTTGTCTTCATTGATTCAAAGCTCGGATTATGTACATGATGCTCTTGTGTTGTAAACCTCATTAGTGTAGTTACCATATACCCAAATATAGGATATGCTCCCAAGCAAATGCAAGACAATGTTGCTCTGTCTAAGATGGCACAACCACCCACGTTGCTCATTGTCCCGCCAGCCAATGCCCAGCAGGCTTTGGTGCCGCTTGATTCCTTCTCCCAGCTCAACAGTGTGAGTTCCCATTGATCGAGACTCTTGCATGTGATCCTTGGCCTGTTGCTAATGACAAGCATCCTCTCAGGCTCTTCCCTGCACTGGCATCGCTGGCCCATCAGTGTTGCTGTCAACTTGTTGGAAGTTACTAGTAGTCTTGTTCTGCTCTCATGCAATGCGTTGCTCACAATGACTTGCTAGACTACCAACATGGGCGCTCGTATCATGACTTGGATCATTGCCAGTGGCCTGGGCCACCCAGCTACCGAAGGTCCCAGTAGCAATGAACTCAAAGAACTGATTTGTTTGCATTACGATATCGAGCGTGAGTAAAACACTACAAGTGTGCCATCAAGGTATATGTTTCCTCTTGTATTAGCCACTCTGCTTGATTTCATTACAAGGGCCTTGCCAAGCAAACAATGGCCACATGGTGATTTGTTTGCCGGTTGCCTGATCAAGTCGGTCTTTTGGAAATGAAGTCATTGCCTAATTCGACCAATGGTGTCATTGTATATTCATTTGCCACCTCAGTTTTCAAGCAAAGTTTCCTTCATGTATTCAACAAAGATGACCAAGATTTCCTGCAAATGGGCTTTGATGCCACCTTTGATGTCCAGGTATCCGTTCTGTTGTCCCATGTTCTCAGGCATCGCCATATGCTACTAAAGAGTTGAGGGTTTCTGGTCTCATTGGACATGCCATATCTACGGGCAAAAAATCTGCCTGTGTAGGTGAGACTGATATTTGTATTGGTCAAACATCAGCATAGAAATTGAACAGCATTACTTCCCGAATGTCTGCTGTGGTATACTTTGAAGTCATCACACCCACTGGACAAGCCCTTTAGCCCGGTTCGCATGGCCTCATTCAATTTGTCACCCACTATCAGTATTCGTCCAGTCAGCAGCATCAACATGTGATAACCATCGTGTGCAACTTTGCGGAACCAGGATCACCCAACGTTGCTACCTTGTTCGACCCAAGAGGCAGCTGCTGTGTTGATGACAAGAATAGCAATTTTTGAAGCCGAGATTGATGATTCACCGGATGTGTTGAGGTGGTTGGATCTCATGCTCATCCAATTGTGTCAAAAGTTCACTGACCATTGAAAGAAAGATCCAGTGAGCTTTAGATTGATGGACAACTTTAGCATTTACCCACAATTCATGTTCCACTTAAGGCAGAGTCAGTTTTTGCAGATGTTCAACAATGGTCTGGACGAGGCTGCATTTTACAGGCAAGTGATTCTTTGGGAACTTGTTGTATACATGCTGACATTGATCCTGTAGACATATTTTGAATGAAGAAGACGTCAACAACTCTTTGATCATGATCCAACTGACACTCATGTCATACACATTT
Organism: Tylopilus microsporus; assembly: GCA_038093755.1. Classification (NCBI taxonomy): domain Eukaryota; kingdom Fungi; phylum Basidiomycota; class Agaricomycetes; order Boletales; family Boletaceae; genus Tylopilus; species Tylopilus microsporus. The sequence goes on along the minus strand of JBBPSU010000014.1, from coordinate 15,441 downwards.
GACATGGCCCCACAACCTGTACTCCTTGACAGTGTGTCAATCAAGCCCGATGTGATCCTCCTCCTCGACACGTTTTTCCACATTCACATCTTCCATGGTGAAACTGCTGCTCAATGGCACAAACAAGGCTACCAAGAGCAAGAAGGCTACGAAAACTACAAGGAGTTGTTGGAAGTGCCAGGTACATCATGTGTGATCAAGGGGGGAGTCAGGCGTGGTTCTTGTTGTTGGGGCTGAACCCACCAATGATGCACATGTCAGCATCAATGTATGGGACTGTGCAGGGTGCAGGTACTGCCAGTGGACAGGCGATTTTCACTGATGACATGAGCCTACAGGTGTTTATGGAGCATTTGAAGCGATTGGTACATATTTTTGAGTGTTGTCATGCGATGCTGGCTGATTATTGGTGATAAGGATGTTGGCACACACATGAACTGGGTTGGTTAGGGTGTTCATTTACTTTTATCTGTCATCAATACGCTATAATTTTTCTGTCAATGTATTCCTTTTATTATTGATGGAAGTAGAAGACAGGGAACAAATAAAAAGTGAATTCACTGTGACTAGAAGGTACATGTACACTTGAGACAATCCATGCCAACTTGAATAATATAAGACAGAACCCTGTCATGATCATACTTGTGACAGTATAAGGAAAAAGAGAATACGCTTACCGATGGACTATTCTCGTGTACAATCTTTCTGTTTACAAGCATGATGAGGCACTTGTTGGCACATGCCTGACTGAGATCAGGTGGTTTGATGAGCTCAACAACTGTGCAGCACATCAAGGGACAGGTTATCAGACTAATGCGGAAAGATGCACATTCAACACCCAGCTGTCGCTATAGATCATGGCCTCAATGGCCATTTCCATGTTCTGATGTAAGCCCTGCATAACACCATGCATGGGTTACCAGTTGTGCTCAACTTGAAAGACTGAGCCGAGCACTTACGGGTTCACTCCCAAGGAACTTGAGTAGGGGATGCATGATGATCCTTTTGATGCCAATCTGTTGGGGGATCATCAGGTATGTGCCAGTGGGTTGGGGGACCAGTGGGCAGGCATACCATGCATCCTTGGGTGTGAGTTTGGCCTTGGTTTCTTCTTGGGCACAGGTTACTAGGGCGGTGCAGTGGAGAGGGCGGTAGTGTCAAGATTGGGGGTGGTGTCGGTATAGGTGTGCTTCAGGTGCCACACAGGTATTTTGTCCTGTTCTGATCAGAAGTGGGTCTCTGGGAAGAGGCGCAACGTACCAGCGCGTTTTCCTTGCCAACTCGAAGGAGACATCAGTGGGGCCTGTGGGGTGTTGGATTGGGTGTGGTATGGGGCAATGTGTGCGTTCCTGGAACCAGTCCATGGTGAGTGTGTTCATGTCAATGGCGTAGAGCCAGCTAGTGAAGGATTCATTGAAGGAGCAGAGGGTGGCAGAGAGATGGCAGCGATGGCCAACATTGGTGTGGAGTGCTTCGGCTTTGTTGACAAGTTTGGCGAGGATGGGCTCAATGCAGCTGAGGCCGTGTGGTGCATCGGGATTGGACTGGGAGAGAGCAAAGAGTGCTAATGAGCCTTGAGAGATGCAGGGGTGTGAGTCGACATCAAAGCATACCACCATGGGAATCGTGACTGACTTTGGGCTTGGTTCATCACTGCCTCCAGACCCCAACTTGAATGACAATGCTCTGACTCGGACCATTCCCTCCATCGACATGGTCATCAAGACCACCAGTCCACTTCTTGCCTACTTGTCGGCTTGGTGTCATTGCCAATGAAAAACTCAAGCATGACTTGCACCCCTTCAGAGGTGACCTATCCTGCAACACCGTGCCAGCGGATGTGCTACCGCCCCTGCTCATCATCCCAAACAACGGTGGCATCAGTGAATCGCCCAACCCCGCGCTTTGTTCACTTGCTCCACAACCATGTCAAAAGTTGTCTGGCTTCACCACTTTCTTTACATTCAGCTTCCAAGAATATGTTTCAATTGATGGATCTCAGTGGGATGGCTCCCGGCGGTCATGTTCTCATGCCGCCTGCAGGACCGATGGCCGACCCAGGGTGGCTTGCTGTTGCTCAAGCAGCAGCAAGTGTGGATGGTGGTTTGCACAGGTGGACACTGAGGGTGCTGTAATGTTAGTCATTCCCTTTTATATGTTGTGCTTGACTGCCGCTTCAGCTCTCATTTATGTCAGGATATAATGGTCTGCATTGTATTCCTGCACAGCCGAAGATATACATTGTTGTGATGGTTATGCAGCTGTTGATTGACACGTTCGTTGGGCAGATGTAAGTACTTGCACGTGATTGGCAGCATGAGTCAAGATAAAAATGCATGCTACCATATAATCATTTCTTTTTCTCCTTTCCTTTCTACCATCAGACGTCCCCTTCCTCAACATCTCTCCTTCCACTGCAGATCACATACTTGATCACTCCCCACCAACTCAACCATGTTCATCTACGACGGTATCCGTTCCTGATTCGAGTGGAACTCCACTCTGAGCCCCGCAAAAGCCATTCACCCAACTGCTGAAACCAAGTATCTTCACAAGATGCGTCACTGCCGCTTGTCCCTGGCCACCTTTACACACTCACACAACCCTCAGACCGCTATTATTGCGACCATTGGTGCGCGTTCACGCTTGATTTTTTGGTACAAGATGCTCAGATTGGTTGCAGGACCCAACACAAACACTGTCCGAAAAACCTTCTACATTGAGGAAGGTGGGTGTCAATCATGATGTCGGTCAGTCACTGTATCGGTTGCCATCATTCACATCATGACAAACCTCAGTACGCATGAACTTTTCCCATGGCTTGTATGACTACCACCAGAGCATCATCAACAACACCAGAAAGATGGTTGGTGGTAAGCCACTTGTGCTCCCCCATGTAAATCTGTGTTGAGACATTTCTGCAGCCGAACATGGACATCCTGTTGTGATCGCTCTGGACACTGTACATATGTGCCACCACTGGCAAGTTGATTCTAAGGATCGAGCTTATTATATCGTAGAAAGGGCCCGAAATCCATACTGGCTTGATGAAAGATAGCAAAGATGTATGCATGTATGCAGGTTTCTGTTGGTCAATAAGACTCATGGCAACTTTAGATCCCCATCAAGGCAGGGCACAAGTTCACAATTATGACAGATGACAGATGACAGGTACAATGAATTGTGTGATAGTGAGCACCTTTGGCTTGACTATGTCAGTACCTTTTTCGTTGCCAACCCATCTTCGCGTTCTCACCACTCCCCTTTGCGAAAAAACCTCCCCAAGGTCACTGCACCAGAAAAGCTCATCTATATTGATGACAGTATGTCTATCTATTCAATTACGTACTATATGCTCAAATTTGTCTAGGTATCTTGTCTCTTTGCATCTTGTCCATCGATGGTAGCAATGTCTGCATTTGCGCTGTGAACAATAGGCACACTCTCTTCTTGTAAGGGTGTCAATCTCCTCAAAATGGATGTGGATCTTCCTGCCCTCTTTGAGAAGGACAACAAAGACCTGCAGTTTGGTGTCAAGAATGGTGTTGACATGATCTTTGCATCTTTTATTTGCTGTGCTCAGGACATCAAGGACATTCATCAAGTCCTTGGTCCTGATGTGCTAATGTCAAGATCACCGTCAAAATTGAGAACAAACAAGGTGTAGAAAACCTTGATGAAAACCTTCACAAATGCGACAGTGTGATGGTCGCTCATGGTGACCTCAGTATTGAGATCCCAGAAAGTCAGGTTTTCCTGGCTCAGAAGATGATAATTGCCAAGTGCAACATTGTCGGCAAGCTGGTGATCGTTGCTATGCAGATGCTTGAGGTGAACCTTGAATCATTGATTGGTTTGATTGAATGCTAATTCATACCTTGCAGTCCATGACAGTGAGACAAGAAACTCTTTTCTTTCATGGTGATTACTGAGAATTCATTAGTATAACCCAAGGCCAACACATGCAGGGATCAGCAATGTTGCCAATGCGGTTCTCGACAGTGCCGATTGTGTTATGTTGTCAGGAGAGCCTGCAAAAGGAAGCTACCCCGTGGAATCTGGTACGTGTCTTGAACAGCCCAAATCAGGGTAGTCGGGCTGAAAATACTCCAAGCTCTCATAATGGCTGAGATGTATCTTCTTGCTGAAGTGGCCATTTGCTACCCCTCTATGTCAGACCTCTACACGACTTCCCTATCATCGTCACTCACGTCCTTAGTGATCCTATTCACCCACGTCACGTCTGTCTGTTGTCCGTTGTTGTCCGCTTGTCCGCTCCTACAGGAATCATCTGGAACGTCCTGTCCTTTGTCCGCAATAGTCCGCGTCGCACCAGAATGTCATTTGAGGTTTGTGACCACTTTATTCTATGACTTTGGACATCTTGGCTAGTTCCTCATGGTTTTCGACATGTGAGGCATGAGGTACTTACACTCCATATGGTCCTGTCATACTTATTTCAAATTGGTGTTGTTATGGCAGTCTGGAGGCGGGCCACGGGCCCATCAGCAAAAGCAGAACTGGCTATCCAGTACTGTCCAGACTGTCCAGCACTGTGAGCACTTATGAGCACTATGCAGTAGTATACCTCACCACTAACTTGAAAACCGGGTTTTGCTGATTAGTATGCTCCAGACTATAAACTGTTTGTCAGATGATTTGAATGCATCTTGCGCCCGTTAGCATTGATCACACTTCACTGGTCGTCCTTTCATTCGTCCTCATCATCCTCATCGTCGTCCACCGTATTATCACGTCCACTACTATCGTCCGTCACATCTGCTACTATCGTCCGTCACGTCCGCATCCGTTCTGACCACAGTGGTCGCACCAGTCGTCACTTTCTATGCACCAGACAACCATTGTCCATTTATCATCGTTCGCCTCTCCTCGTCCTTGAAGCCTCCCAAGTTCTTTTCTATCTATCCCTCCTGGTTTCCTGAGGTCCGGACCTCCTTAGGACCCTCCAGACTCTTCTGTCTTTAGGTCTCCTCCTTCACCAACTCATCAAGAGTCTCTTTAGGGACGAACCTACTATCATTCCCTTAGATCAGTTCTTTTGTTAAGGACCTAGTTGGACTTGTCCTTCAGGATCCCTTACATCCCTTCAACGGCAAGCTTCTCCCTGAGGAGTGCCAGTGCCATTCCCGAGACAACCTTTGTCTCTTCTGCGGACAGGCTGGGCACACTGCCAAGGAGTGTCCAAAGTCCACTTCTAGGGCCTTGAATGCTCGGGCTGCTATGGCTACTCCAGCAGCTCCAACATCGGGCTCCACTTCTTTGGAGGCGAAAAAATAGAGTGTGACTCCTGTGATGCACAGCCTGGGAGTCGTGTTGTACCCGACTATGCTCTAACAGAGTTACGTCTCAATGTGTCCACTCTTTCTGATCCCAATTCCCTTCATCCTCTTGTTTCTCTTCCTGATTTCTCCATCTCTGATGTACCAACACTAATTGACTCCAGTTCTACTCATTGTTTCATAGACTCTTTCTTTGTTCATAAACATAAAATACCTACATACTCCGTTCCTCTGCTTCTTCTCCACCTCTTTGATGGCACCTCTAACTCCTCAATTTCCTCCACTATAGATCTCAGCCTTTCCTTCGCTTCCAGTGAAACCACCTCCGCTATATTTTATGTAACCTCACTGGATTCCACATGCATGCTTGTCCTTGGACATTGCTGGCTCACCTGATACAATCCGTTGATTGACTGGGTTACAAGCAGCATCTCTTTCCGGACTCCTTGCATAGGAATGCCAACCCCGACGTCGAACTCTGAGTCTCCGGAGTTGAACTCCACCAAGGCTTCCCTTGTCATCCGACACTCCTCATCAGGCTCGTCCTGGCCTAGCCAGCTATCCTCTAGAGACCCCCTTGGATTCACCAAAAGCACCCGGACTTCAATGCCCTCAAATTTCCTTTGTCAATGCTGTCGCCTACCAGCGCGCATGTAAATTGGAAGGCTCAGTCCAGTTCACCCTTTCCCTCCAGTCATTGTCCGCTCATTCCATGTTTACCTCTGATGCTCCCTCCACTCCTTCCAAGGAACCCATCAACCTTTCCAGTGTTCCTCTGGGGTACCACGACTTCTCGGACGTCTTCAGTAAAACAAAGGCCAATACCCTCGCACCTCACCAGCCCTTTGATCTGAAGATCAACTTGGAAGAAGGCACCAAACCCCCTATAGGAAAGCTGTATTCCCTCTCTCCATCTGAATAGGAGTCCCTCTGGGACTTCATTGACAAACACCTCCAGATTGGCTTCATCCACCAGTCATCTTCCCCCCACACCGCTCTTGTTCGTCCAAAAGAAAGACAGTTCCCTCTGACTTTGTGGCAATTTCTGAGGACTCAATAAGATCACAAAAAAAGACCGCTATCCACTTTCCCACACCTTCAATCTCCTAGACACCCCTAGCAGAGCAAAAATCTTCACGAAGCTCAACCTCTGGCATGCATACCATCTAGTCCATATTGCTGAGGGAGATGAATGGAAGACTATGTTCCATACCCGCTATGGCTCCTTCAAGTGGTTCTCCTTAAGTGGTTAGTAATGCCATTTGGACTCACAAATGCTCCTGTTGTGTTCCTGTTACGATTTCATCATCTTTCTCTATTCTCATTGGCTAACGAATCATATGATCCTCATCTCCTTTTCCATTGGTTTTCCATATGATTCCACCTTTCTTACTCGTACAGCCTCGACTGCGCATACCTATGCATGCAGCATCGCACATCCTAGATAGGTAGTTGATAGCTCGGTCTGTGCGCAGCCTACTCTAGTATTTGAACCCATGTAAAGTACCTACGACGACAGTCTTATCCACTTGTTCAATCCTTGCCTTAGGCTTGAGAACGAATTAAGGATACTGCTCTCCAATTTCATCTACTCACTTCGGACTTGACGATTAGTCTTGAAGCTTTGAACACTGGTTATTCGTTGTCTTGCCCTCAAGAGTTACGACTCAAAGTCTAGGTCGTTACACTTGGATAAGACTACCTACTTGAGCGCAAGACGCTGCCTCAGAAGATTTACTCTACTCGCGAAGAAACGATATTCGCCCGATACATCAGAAGACTTGCCCAGAACTAGGTTGGAAGATACTTAGTAGTAAGCAACAATGTCGAACCCTTTCAACATGGATGACCTCCGAGATGCACTGGTTGATGCTCTCAAGGAGAACGCTAAGAAAGAAGAAGAGACAGTCAAGAAGATAGCAGATCCCAGGAAATGGGATGGAGACAAGAAGAAATTCCGTCTATGGTGGACAAAGATACGTCTCTGGGTTTCAGCTCAGAACTGGAAATCGGACAAGATATTGGCTACAGCGGTCTTACTACGCCTTGAAGGGAAAGTGGCCTATGTGGCCCAATTTCCAGAAGGAGATCACCGACTTCTTCCAGATCACGACTCTCAAGTACCAGTCATACCAGGAGCTTAAAAGTCTCCGACAAGGATCCATGCTTACATCGGACTTTCTTCAGAAGTTCGATATACTCAAGCGGGAAGCAAAGGTCTCGGAAGGAGAAGCGGCGCATCTGCTCAAACAGGCAGTTAGATTCACCACGTATCAGCAGGTTTCCCTTCACTGTGAAATCAATGATGACAACTACGAAGATCTCTATAAACAGTACGACAATTATGGAAAGACGTTGGAAAGAATCCATGAAGAACGAGGAGCGGCTAGGGCAGCCCAAACCCCAAGGCCTTACCGAGGACAATATCATCCTTCTCAAGGCCAGCAAGGGCAGAGCCAACCGCGGTTCACGCCTACAGGATTACAGCCCGGCCAAGGAGCTCCGATGGAGATAGGAATGCAGTACACCGGTGATACCCGTACGTGCTACAACTGCGGAGAAGTAGGGCACATCGCCCGAAACTGCAAGAAGCCAAAGAAGACGAACGTGAGGTCTTCGGAACTCACACCGGCACAGCTGCAAACGACCACAGGAGGGGGGTACGCCTCCCATAATGCAGCTTATGTAACGGCTGAAGCCGAAGCATACTGGCGAGACAAGCTCGTGGTGGAGGCTAAACAGCAGGAGGCTTTATGTAACGACCTAGACTTAGAGTCGTAACGCTCGAGGGCAAGACAACAAAACAACCAGTGTTCAAGGCTTCAAGACTTTAATCGTCAAGTCTGAAGCGAGTAGATGATGAATAGGAGCGGTACCCTTAATTCGTATTCAAGCCTAGGGCGAGAACTGAACAAATGGATAAGACTGCCGTTGTAGGTATCATACATGGGTTTAAATACTGAAACGAAACGAGCACAGACCAAGCTGTGAACTACTACGTATGGACGAGCGATGCTGCGTACATAGCCGTGCACAGTCGAGGCTGTACTACAAGAAAGTGGAGTCATACGATGAGCGAATGGGAAAAGAAAAGAAGATCATACGATACATTAGCCAATGAGAAGGGAAGGAAAGGATGAAATCGTAACACTTTAAAAGCGTGAACGAAGAGGGTGTTCATGATCTAGAAGAGTATACTGACGACGATTTTCCTGTATGCACGATAGGCTCTATTTTCGGGGCGTCTTTCAGTGAAAGCGCGGCGTCCAAAGACGTGCTTAATTCCCCTATGACTAACTACTCCACAGAAATATCGTCACAATCCCTCAATACCCAAAAACAATTCACTCTCCGAACAAGTCTCCGATTTAAGACTACTACCAGCTGGAAATCAGCAGATCTTTATGCCTTACTTGATTCAGGGGCATCTAATTCTTTCATCGATTTAGACTTTTGCAGATATCACAATCTCGTTTTGGATAAACTAACTAAACCAATTATAGTAACAAATGTGGATGGCTCTGAAGGAGCAATAGGAAAAATCACACATCAGGTCACAGTACTATTTGACATTCAAGGACACTCAGAATATGCAGACTTCTTTGTTACCATTTTAGGAACACACTCACTTTTCATAGGATATGATTGGTTAGAACGCCACAATCCAAAAATCGATTGGGTAAAAAGAGAGCTAACGTTTTCTAGATGTACCAATCAATGCAAATTCCGACAGAATGATTGATTGCCCGCGTCTATGTTCCAATGAGCAATCGAAGAAGGGCTCAAGGAAAAAGTACCCATTTAATATCATGATTACCTTGACGTTTTTTCACAGAATGAATCAGAACGAATGCCGATCCGAAAACCATGGGATCACGCCATTGATCTTAAACCCGATTTTGAACCAAGAAAAGGAAGAATTATTCCCCTATCCGATCCCGACATGGAAGAAGTCAGAACGTTCATTGAAAAGGAACTCAAGAAAGGATATATTCGACCTTCCAAATCTCCACAAACATCCCCCGTGTTCTTTATCCCCAAGAAGGATGGAAAAAAGCGAATGGTCATCGATTACCGATACCTTAATGACAGAACCATCAAAAATGCTTACCCATTACCGCTGATTCCTCAATTAATAGATCGACTCAAGGGTGCTGATCTTTTCACCACCATGGATCTTAGATGGGGATACAACAACATCCGAATCAAAGAAGGTGATGAATGGAAGGGAGCTTTTGTCACGCCCCTTGGTTCTTACGAACCCTTGGTAATGTACTTTGGAATGACTAATTCACCATCTATGTTCCAACAGATGATGAATGATGTTTTCAACGATATGTACACAGTCGTCATTATCTTCATGGACGACTGCAACATCTTTACCAAAGGAAGACCAACTGAAGAACATCGAAGAATCGTCAAAGAAGTCCTTCAACGCTTACGAGAAAACGACCTTTACGTCAAACCCGAAAAATGCCACTTTGAGCAAAAAAAAGTGGACTTTCTCGGAATGGTCGTATCAAAAGAAGGCGTTGAAATGCAGAAATCCAAGGTGGCCGGAGTCCTCGACTGGCCAACTCCGACCAGACTAAAACAAGTGCAAGGCTTTCTTGGCCTCTGCAATTATTACCAACGTTTCATTGCTAATTTTGCTGACATCGCCAGACCCTTAAACGATCTCACCAAAAAGGACGCACCCTTCAAATGGGGACCAAAGCAGGAAAAGGCATTCAACGATCTTAAAGAATGCTTTACCAAGGCACCTCTCCTTGCGTATCCTGATCAAGAAAAGGAAATGCGGGTGGAGACAGATGCCAGCGATATAGCAACAGGAGGTGTTCTATCTGTAAAAGGAGAAGACAGTTTGTGGCGACCAACAGCATTTATCTCTCACTCTTTTGATAGCGCAGAACGGAACTATCCAATCTATGACAAAGAACTCTTGGCAGTTATTCAAGCTCTAAAAGAATGGCGCCATTACCTTATTAGGAGAATATCTTTCGAGATCTGGACAGACCACAAAAATCTTGAGTATTGGCATAAGCCACAAACTTTATCCCCTAGACAGGCACGATGGCATGCACTTCTTCAAGAATTCAACTGCATGATGTGCTTTAAGCCAGGAACGACAAATGGTCGAGCAGACGCTCTATCAAGAAGACCAGATCATGGTGATGCGGTCAAGACCACAATACTAACATTACAATATTCCCAGAAATTGTCAAGACGAATAACATTTCCTTATCCTCCTCCTTTTACGATGAACTCATCTCTGAATCACAGAAAATCTCAGGGGACATAGAAGGTTTTACCTTTAACGATGAGGAAAAAATATTCAAAAACAATTTGGGAAAAACCTTCGTTCCTCCTTCACTTCGCACAAAACTCCTAAACATTTGTCATGACGCTCCTATCGCCGGCCATCCGGGTCAGGCACACACAATTCATCTCCTCTCTCGATACTTCACATGGCCCAGCATTACTAAAGATGCCAAACTTTATGTAGACTCCTGTCAGATGTGCGCCCTCATGAAGGGTAAGCAAAAGGCACCGGCGGGAAAACTTTTACCTCTTCCCATCCCTGAGCATCCATGGGAAGATATTTCAGTCGATTTCATTACCAGACTTCCTCTTTCATCTTCGTATGACTCAATTTGTGTTGTTGTGGACAGGTTTTCTAAAGAAGTGGTCTTCGTACCCTGTGTCAAAACCACATCCTCTAAGGACTTAGCTCGTATCTTCAGGGACAATGTTTGGTGTATTCACAGACTTCCTCATACTATAGTTTCAGATCGCGGACCTCAATTTGTTTCAGACTTTACTTCTGAACTATGTAAACTCCTCAGGATCGAGCAACGGCTCTCCACAGCGTATCACCCACAAACCGATGGGCAAACAGAAAGGATCAATCGGGATCTAGAACAATACCTTCGTGCTTACGTGGCAAAGAAGCAAGAAGCCTGGGCAGAATGGATCAAACTAGCCCAATTCCAGCACAATAACGCCCTCACTTCTGCCACTGGTACCATTCCTTTCGCGATCACCCGAAACTACCATCCCCATTTAGGTTTTGAAGGCAATGCCAAAACCACAGCTGGAGAGTTTGGAAAAGAAGCAGGAGAAGCTCACGCGGAAATAAAGGAAGCCCTAGAAGCATCCCAAAAGAAAATGAAATGTTCCACGGAGCAAAAAAGAAGCGAAGCACCAGATTATGCTATTGGCGATCAGGTATGGCTATCCACAGAACATCTCAAACTCCCTTACACTGCGCGGAAATTAACCCAAAAATGGATCAGACCCTATACCATCACAAGGGTCCTACCAAACGTGGTTACCTTACATCTTCCTAAATCCATTCACATTCACCCGACGGTCAATGTTTCCCATGTCAAACCCTATCGAGATGTTCTGGAAGGACAACCAACCCTCCGTCCCGACCCAATCGTAATCACGGAAGAAGGATATGAAGAGTACGAAGTGGAAGAAATAGTAGCGTCGCAAATGAAAGGACGACAACTTCAGTACCTCGTCCATTGGAAAGGCTGGGATGAAACGGATCGTACGTGGGAACCATTGGCAAATTTAGCTAACACAGAGAAAGTGATTGCCAAGTTCCACAAAAGAAATCTGTTACGATTCTACGATTTCATCAATTCTCATCATCTTCATTGGCTAACATATCGTATGACTTCAATTCTCTTTTCCATTGGCTTGCCGTATGACTCCACTTTTCTACTCGTACAGCCTCGACTGTGCATGCAGCATTGCACATCTAAGTTAGGTAGTTCATAGCTCGGTCTGTGCGCAGCCCTCTCTAGTATTTAAACACATGTAAAAGTACCTACAACGACAGTCTTATCCACTTGTTCAAACTTCGCCTTAGGCTTGAGTACAAATTAAGGATACCGCTCCCTATTCTCATCCACTCGCTTCAGACTTGATGATTAGTCTTGAAGCCTTGAACACTGGTCGATTTGTTGTCTTGCCCTCGAGCGTTACGACTCTAAGTCTAGGTCGTTACACTTGGATAAGACTACCTACTTGAGCGCAAGACGTTGCCTCAGAAAATTTACATTACTAGCGAAGAATCGATATTCGCCACCAATACATCAGAAGACTTGCCCAGAACTAGGTTGGAAGATACTTAGTAGTAAGCAACGATGTCGAACCCCTTCAACATGGATGACCTCCGAGATGCGCTGGTTGACGCTCTCAAGGAAAACGCAAAGAAAGAAGAAGAAACGGTCAAGAAGATCGCGGATCCCAGGAAGTGGGACGGCGACAAGAAGAAGTTCTGCCTCTGGTGGACAAAGATACATCTCTGGGTGTCGGCTCAGAATTGGAAGTCTGACAAGGTGTTGGCAACGGCGGTCCTACTCCGCCTCGAAGGAAAAGCCCAACCCTTGACTTTTTCCAGATTACGACTCTTGAATACCAGTCGTACCAGGAACTGAAAGCCCTCCGGCAGGGATCGATGCTTATGTCGGACTTTCTCCAGAAGTTCGATATACTCAAACGAGAGGCAAAGGTCTCCGAAGGAGAAGCAGCGCATCTGCTCAAACAAGCGGTCAGGTTTACCACGTACCAGCAAGTTTCCCTTCATTGCGAAATCGACGACGACGACTACGAGGATCTCTATAAACAATACGATAACTATGGAAAGATGTTGGAAAGGATCCATGAGGAACGAGGAGCAGCTAGGGCGGCTCAATCCACAAAACCTTACCGAGGACAGTATCGTCCTTCCCAGGGTCAGCAAGGGCAGAGCCAACCACGGTTCACACCTACAGGATTACAGCCGGGTCGTGGAGCCCCCATGGAGATAGGAATGCAGTACGCCGGTGATACCCGTACATGCTACAACTGCAGAGAAGTAGGGCATATTGCCTGAAACTGCAAGAAGCCGAAGAAGACGAACACAAGGTCTTCAGAAATCGCACCAGTTCAAGACAGGAGGGGGGTACACCTCCCACAATGCTGCTTATGTAATGGCAGAAGCCGAGGCCTACTGGCGAGACAAGCTCGCGATTGAGGCTAAGCAACAGGAGGATTTAAAAGGCCAAAGATCGTGAACGAAGAGGGTGTTCATGATCTAATAGAGTATACTGATGACGATTTTCCTGTATGCACGATAGGCTCTATTTTCGGGGCGTCTTCTAGAAGAAGCGCGGCGTCCAAAGATGTGCTTAATTCCCCTATGACTAACTGCTCCACAGAAATATCATCACAATCCCTCGACATGAAAAAACAATTCACTCTCAAAACCAGTCTCCGATTCAAAACCACTACTGGATGGAAATCAACAGATCTATATGCCTTACTTGATTCGGGAGCTTCTAATTCCTTTATCGATCTGGACTTTTGCAGATATCACAATCTTGTTTTGGACAAACTAACGACACCGATTATAGTGACTAATGCGGATGGCTCCGAAGGAGCAATAGGAAGGATCACGCATCAAGTCACGGTATTATTTGATGTTCAAGGACATTCTGAATATGCCGACTTCTATGTCACCGTTTTAGGAACGCACTCACTTTTCATAGGATATGATTGGCTAGAACGCCATAACCCCAAGATCGACTGGGTAAAAAGAGAACTAACGTTTTCTAAATGCACTAGTCAATGCAAATTCCGACAAAATGATCGACTACCAGCCTCTATGTTCCAACGAGCCATCGAAGAAGGGCTCAAGGAAAAAGTACCTGTTCAGTATCATGACTATCTTGACGTCTTTTCACAGAATGAATCGGAACGAATGCCGATAAGGAAACCTTGGGATCACGCCATTGATCTTAAACCCGACTTCGAACCAAGAAAGGGGAGAATTATTCCCTTATCCGATCCCGATATGGAAGAAGTCAGAACATTCATCGAGAAAGAACTCAAGAAAGGTTACATCTGACCCTCTAAATCCCCTCAGACGTCACCCATATTCTTTATCCCAAAGAAAGATGGTAAAAAACGAATGGTCATTGATTACCGATATCTCAATGACGGAACCATCAAAAATGCTTACCCTTTACCACTAATCCCTCAGCTTATAGATCAACTTAAAGGAGCCGATCTCTTTACCACCATGGACCTCCGATGGGGATACAACAATATTCGAATCAAAGAAGGCGACGAATGGAAGGGAGCTTTCGTCACTCCTCTCGGATCTTATGAACCGCTGGTGATGTACTTTGGAATGACTAACTCACCGTCTACATTCCAACAAATGATGAATGACGTCTTCAATAACATGTACACGGTCGTTATCATCTTCATGGACGACTGTAATATTTTTACCAAAGGAAGACCAACGGAAGAACACCGAAGAATCGTCAAAGAAGTCCTTCAATGCTTACGAGAAAACGATCTTTACGTTAAACCTGAAAAATGTCACTTCGAGCAAAAGAAGGTGGACTTTCTCGGAATGGTCGTATCAAAAGAAGGCATTGAAATGCAAAAATCCAAGGTGGCTGGAGTCCTTGATTGGCCAACTCCAACCAGACTCAAACAAGTGCAAGGCTTTCTTGGCCTTTGCAATTATTACCGACATTTTATCGCTAACTTTGCTGACATCGCTAGACCCTTAAACGATCTCACCAAAAAGGACATGCCTTTCGAATGGGGACCAAGACAGGAAAAAGCATTCAATGACCTTAAAGGATGTTTTACCAAGGCACCGCTTCTCGCATACCCTGATCAAGACAAAGAAATGCGAGTAGAGACGGATGCTAGTGACATTGCAACAGGAGGAGTTTTATCTGTAAAAGGAGAGGACGGTTTGTGGCGACCAACGGCATTTATTTCTCATTCATTTGATAGTGCTGAACGAAACTATCCGATCTATGACAAAGAACTCTTGGCAGTCATTCGCGCTCTCAAAGAATGGCGCCATTACCTCATTGGAAGAGCTTCTTTCGAGATTTGGACTGACCACAAAAATTTGGAATATTGGCGTAAGCCACAAACCTTATCCCCTAGACAGGCACGATGGCACGCACTCCTGCAAGAGTTCAATTATACGATGTGCTATAAACCAGGAACCACAAATGGTCGAGCTGACGCTCTATCAAGAAGACCAGATCATGGTGATGCGGTTACAGATCACAACACTAACATCACCATATTTCCAGAAATAAACAATATTTCC